>PVKM010015317.1:0-28035 GCA_004027735.1 Carollia perspicillata | reverse complement strand
GCTCACACCACCCCGCGGCCTCACCCCGTCACCTCTACTTCCCCCCATCTCTCCTTTTTTCCAGTTCACTAACATCCTTTTCCTTTGTTGCTTGGTTTCGAACTATGTAACCTTGGCTCGATGGTGACAACTCTTTCGGTTTCCTCTAGGACTTTGACTTTGTTTCTCTATTTCATTATTAATCTCCTTTTTTTGCTTTGGATTACTGTTTGTATTTCAAATAAATCTGTCATAGCTACAGACCAACTTAAGTTGCAGAGTTTACTGAATGTGCGAGGGCCTTCCAGATTCCAAAATTAATTTAGAAGTGTTCCATTAGAATAATAGAGTGTTACAAGGCCCACCACAATCATGGCATTCCCTGTAAGGGTTGAGAACATTTATATTCCAACCTCAATCTTTCCTTGGAAGGGGGCCAAAAACAGTCCCAGAGGTCTTACTTGTACAACCAGATGAACAGACTATGAAATTCCCATGTGACTGACAGAAATCGTCCCTGTGCTAATTTCATTCCTGGTTTGCTATTGTTGTACGAAGCGTTGACTTTGTGGGTTTAAGATAAGACTTATAACAAGAAGAAATATTTTGGTATGAACATGTCAGATGAGGGGCTCCAAAATGCACTTTAAAAGTGCATTTCACTTGAACACGTTTAATGATCAGAAGAGGAAAGTGGAGAACAAAAAGGAAGGGCAGAAAGGGGTTTGTTTTCACCCAAAATGAGAGAGGGAGAGAGAGAGGGAGAGAAAGGGAGGGAGGGAGAGATTGTACATTTGATTATTGAAGGGTCAAGTTTTATCAGAATGAGAAATATCTTTTTTACAATCATACATTCTTTCCAGAGATAGCATTTTTATTATTAAAAAGGACCCTACAAATTCAATGTTTTCTATCCTGTAAGATGATCATATAGAATTAGATTCCAATAAGAAGTTTAATTATAATTGCCTGGGCTGCTTAAGAGTTTTGTGAAGAATTCAAGACACTGCAGAAGTAATGTTCAAACTTTTTATTTCTGCAAATATTGTGATTCTTAAAATAGATAAAAAAGGTAAGTTAAAATATTTTCAAACTCTCTAAAAATTTTAAGTTGAATTTACTCACCACTAAGTGTTGAGCCAGCTTCCAGAAAAAAAGTAGCTTTTTCAGTGACTCATTCAAAATGGATTACCTAAGAAGCCTTTGATATTCCTGAATTTTTCTTAATATTTAGCTGTTATAATCCTGAACTTAGCAGACTTTGACCTGGGGCTGCTAAGACACAGAATTGGCTTGTATCAGCAGTGGTTTTGACCCCAGGTGAACATTGTTAGAAAGGTCTATGCCATATCTTCAAATAATGGCAGAAACAGAAGACAGTATTACCAACATTTTTAAAAAATAAATATTTTTGTAAATATCTCAGGCATTCATTAACGAAAGAAGTCTTCTCGCCCCTCCTAGTCTTTTTCTCATATATGTGGTCCTCATGAACACATGACAAATTCTTACTGGCATAGAAACAATACCAAAAGGAAATTCTGATTTTTTTTAAAGACAGCCTATGAAAGATTCATTGCCTGTTATGTTGCTGAGAATTCATTTATGAATTATGTGGGTTCTTTAGCCTGCATTAGATTATTTCATTGTTAGTTTTTATTTGCTTTTAATTACTGCTTTGTAAATATGTGACTCAATGAAAATTTAACAAAGGCTTTAGTAAAGCCGTCAATAGTCAGAGTAGCAATGAAGACATGTCTCTCCTTCTGCACATGTGCAAGTCATTACCGGAGCGCTCCAGAATTTATAAAATTACATCTGTCTAGCCGGTTGGGCAATATTTATCTAAAGTATTCATTTCCACCATTTATACCTCACTTAACATGTGTATCATGTATATATAATGTCTAGCGTTACAACGATGAACATTATGAGTGTCCCGTAACACACTCAGAAGGGAGAACACCCAGGCTGCAGATGGTGAACGAAACACCACTAGGCTGCAGAACACCCCTAGGTGACTACGCCCGGGGTTCTCAGTGCACTCTCTGTGCTCCAGATTGGTGCAGTTACTTCTACGACTCTTCTGTCTGTGGGCCTCAGACGTTTACAGCTGGAATTTGTCTCTGCACATGAAGGAACTAGATGGCAAAATAGCTCAAAATATAGTGATAAAAATGTATTGTCAAGACTAGAAGTTTAAATAGAAAATCTAGACCTCTTTGGTGAATATTTTGGTTCCCAACCATTTTTCTTTTTTGGCTAACTGCCTTCCATTTTTGGTATTCTTTTTCTTTGGATCTCTTATCTGGTTTTAATTTTGTTTATTCCAGACTAGAGCAATGACATGTTCCCTAGCTCTAAAAGGCTTAGATAGTTCAAGATTCTGTTTCTATATCCTTTGATCATTGGCATCTGAAAATACAGCTTTATCTGTGTGTCTTTGTGCACCAAGTCTTGCTTTGGTGGTTCTTATTGGGATGCTTTCTTCATGTATCCAGTCCCCTCATACCAAATTGTTGCCTTAGCAACAAGAAGGAGGTTTGCTCTGTGTGATAAAATAGATCTTCCTTAATTTTGTTGAAAGGTCAATATCTCATTGTGATTAAGTTTGGTTCTTATAAGAAAGAGATTTTACTTATTTTTAAACAAATTTTTGACTTTCTTAAAAGTTACCCATCTTTTTTAAAAAATTAGATCAGTTGTTTTTAACATTGGCTACACAATAGAATCATCTGAGAAATTTAAAAGCAATACTGATGCTAGTGTCTCACTCAAGACTAATTAAATAAAATCTCTATTGGTAAACCCTGGGCATAACTATTTTTATATATCCTAGATGATTCTGATATGAAGCATGTATTGAGAAACTATGTTCTAGGTTAACATGCCTCAAACTTACGTGTACATAAAAATCACCTGTGGACTTCATGAAACTATAGATTCTGACTCAGTCAGCCTAAGAGCCTACATTTCTAACAAGCTTCTCAATGCTTTCAATACTGCAAGTTCATAAACCATGCTTTGAGTAGCAAGGACCCCAATGAATGTCATTAACTACCCAAGTATGTGATTATAATTAACATAATGAAGAATTTATGAGACAGATACTGCTTAGTTAAATGCCAGGTGTGTTCTTTGGGCTGTAATAAACACTGAAGGAGCCTTTTGGCCTGTGGTCACCTGACACCATCATTACTCTTGATGTTGTCCTTGGTAAGTACTCAGTTTTAAGTTCTCCTGTTGAATAATGATCATTCAACTTTCTCCCCCGACAAGTGTTCAGGATTTCAAAATGCTTGTAAAACAGAAAACACAATATGTTTGGTGGGATTGATGTCTGAATAGGAAGGCAGTAGTTTGTGTGAGTGTGAGCGTCATGGAGCTTGGTAGGGCTTGGCCTTACTCGAACTCTCTCCATCTGAGGAGCCCCTTCCGATCTTGGCACCGAGGCTGTTCTGTGACTGCACCACTCTGGGGAGATTAATCGCAGTCTGTGATGAGCCTTGGTCTTACTAAAATCCTTTTTATTCTCTTAAGTATTACAGATCCTCAAATAGCAAAGGACATAAAACATGTTGGAAGTATCTGCATGTCACCGCATGAGTGGGTGGTGATAAAAATATGAAACATGATTAAAAATATCACATGGTTAAAAATTAGGATAATAACTAAACTATGTCTTAAACTTCAAGTCTAGAGCTACTTTGTTAAAGGGGAAAAACAAACAGACTTGTTAATCAACATTAGGACTCACTACCCATTGAAATTTTTAAATTGAGACTCCTGCTCTGGCTGGTATAGCTCAGTGGATTGAGCACAGGCCTGCAAAGCACAGGGTCGCAGGTTCGATTCCCCGTTAGGGCATATGCCAGGGTTGCAGGCCAGGTCTCCAGTAGAGGGAGGGCAAGAGGCAGCCACACATTGATATTTCTCACCCTTTCTCCTTCCATCCCCCTCTCTCTAAAAATAAAATAAATAAAATCTTTTAGAATTAAAAAAAAATGAGACTCCTGACCACCCTAATTCGATCTTATCCTTCTCTGTGCCATCACACAGGCTTCTCTGCTCCTCTGAGCACACTTGTTACTGTTCCTTACTTCTCTCTACTCCTTGCCACTTAGTGCCGTGGAAATGATCTCTGCCTTCTCCTCTCTTTGAGTAATAATGGTCAACGTTCATAGGCTACGTACTGTGTGCCAGCTAATGTCCTAACCCCTTCATAGGTGGGAATCTGTGTAGTCTGCCCAGAAATCTTGAGAAGTAGGTATTTTTTCTACTTTACTAAAGAGGAACCTGAGACACACAGTGGTTAAATGACTTCCCCGAGGAAACACTGCTTGTATTCAAGCCCAGGAGACCTGTAAAATGGGTAATTACAGCCCTCCCTCATAGCATTACCCTGAGGACTGCATTCAACCCAGACAGCTCCCGGGGCAGAACATTCCTTTATTTTCTGTCTGTCCCAAGGCATAGTCTGCCACCTGGCAGTTAAAATGAGGGAAATTACCCATGTATTTAACAATAGCTAACACTTAATGTAATGTTTGCTATTCAATCCCAGTCAAAACACTTCATGTGCATTAATTCAGTCCTTACAACAGGCCTTCCAAGCCCTTGGAGTTAGCATTATTTTTATCTGCACTGCAGGTGAGGAAACTGAGGCACTGAGACTGAAGAGTCCCCCAAGCTCACACAGCCGGGGACAGGTAGAACGTGAGCCCTGTCTCTCTGACTGCAGAGTGGGTGCTCACAGCCACGTGGCTACGCTTGCCTCAGGGATAATGAGGATAGATGCACTTTCTCATATTGCAGGTCAACCCTCTCTCAAAGGGAAAATGCACAAGCCCCCACACTGCTACTTAGTGATTTATGGATGTTCAATTTCATCTTAGAATTTAGACGTTTCCCACAAGTAGGCCCCAAGGAATTGTAAGATGCCTGTATGCATGCTGTATAGCTTCTTTAAAATTTGGACCACACTTGAAATATGGATTTAAGGTAAATAAAATCTCTGCAGTCTTTGTCAGTCAACCTTGGGACTGATGAGCTGAATAAATATGTTAAATTACCATTTTTATTAGTGATATAAAATGCGACTGGTAACAGTTTGGAAAAGTCAGACAGTGGTTGCAGTGGAGGTGCCTGCACACATGGGGGGCTGGGGAACTCATACCACTCTGCGGCCACCACGCAGCTGCCAAAGCCACACCACGGGGGCAAATGCAGCTCACGTGCTCATGGACCGCCGTGGTGCTAGTCCCCGTGTGCTGGGGTCTGGCTTCGCTTCACAGTTCTACAAAGGTCATTTTAACTGAGACACAGGCAATTAACCAAAGATGCTTTACTTAATTTTTTACCCGTACACTGGAATGCTAATTTAAATAGGGTATAAATCACACCAGTGTATTGTCATATACCTAGATGCAATATAGTGAGTTAAACATGTTTTACTGTTATCATTTTTTATTTCGAGAAAAGAAAATCAGGTGTTATTTTCTCAAAAACCTTAAGAAAAAAAATCAATTTTAAGGGAGAAGTCTGAGATTTACTGTGAAAGCAAAGTTAATTTAAATTATATTTAGAAGAAATGAGATACTTTGCTAAGCAAACACGAAGACTTATATAATGCTTTATTTAACTAATGAACCAGAACTACTTTTCTTCAGAATATCACAATCTACATTTAAAGCAAGTGTTTGAAAAATTTGTTTTAACTAGTGTATCTTTTCTATCTACAATGACTTATAATCATATACACATTAAGATGATGCAGTTAATTATCCATCATAAACACTGTTTATGTTTGACATTTACCAATTTCAGAATAAAGCTTATTTGAAGGGCTAATAACCTTTATTGTTCAAAGATGAATTATTTTTGGAAGAAGATAAAGGGATTAGCCAAAGAACACTATATGTATATGAAACTGGTAGACACAGACAAGTGTGGTGATGTCCAGAGGCATGGGGGCAGGGCTGAGAGGAGGCAGGTGGAGCAGGAGGAAATGGGGACCTCTGCTATGGTGTCAACAATAAAAATAAAGACAAACATTTTTAAAAGGGAGAGAACTATCTTTACTTGCAAATAACTGGTACTATTTAAAAATTATAAACTGATCAGATGCTGACATCTCAGTATCATAAATTTGCATGTAAAATACCTAGTGATGTATAAGTTTTTACAGCAAATCATTGTGCTTCTTTGATAGCAAGGAATAAGCATTTTGTCTCAGCATTTTTCTTGAAGCCTTACTATACTTGGAACCTTCTAACTTATCGCTCAGAAAAATAGCGACTGCTACTCAATCATATCATTTCTTTATTTACTCATTCTTTTTTCTACAAACATCTTACATTATGTTAGTGTTATTTGGATTGCTTAGTATACCATAATTCCATGTAATGGAATAAACGTATAAATCTGAGCATTCTGAGTCTTTGACAATTAACACTGCAAGTCTTGCTGCACTGAAACTCTCATGATGTACAAACTCCATAATAGTCAATGTAACCAATGGGCGCTGTGTGGCAGTGATTAAAATCCATGTTCGGCGGGGTCCATGGGATGAATCAGTACTCTCAGTAAAGTAACTTTGTTCATCTCTACCATCTCTGTAAATGGAGGAATAACAGCATTTCTCCCTTGGCTGTGACATGTAGAGCAGATAACATATGAAAGTGCTTAGCATATATAGCAAGAGCCCCTCCCCCACCAAATATTAAACATTATTTTTAAAAAGTTGAAAGATGTCCCAGGAACTTTAAAATCATGATCTCTAATCTGAGTTTTAGGAGGAAATCATTAGGAGCCTTGGTGGTTGATATTGGGATGGCTGTTGTTGATAATTATAAATGATGGATTAAATTATTGTTAAGAATAGATTGAAATAATTTTAAGTTATCACATAGTATTTACATTATCATCTAGGTGTGCTTTTAATGTAGGGCTGTTTTGAAAAGAGGAGTTGGCAGATGGAATCAGACTATTATTCATTTACATGCTATGTTCCCACTAAACTTGATTTTTTTATCTTAACTGATTCCGTATAGACAGTCTAGAGAAAGCAAAAACAAATCTAGAGGGTCAGTATAACAAAACTTAATTTTATCACGGGCATTTGAGTTGCAATGAGGTATTCCGATACTCTCATAACTTTATATCTTATATGAAGTAACACATACAAGTTCTTGGAGTTGTTCAGCATAATGATCTGAATTTCATCGTAATAACTTGCACACTGTGCTTCATAGGGCCAAACTACACAGAAACCGATGTCATGTTTTAGGTGTAGGTCATGCCAGGCTTTCCCTTATCGCCTCTCAGTGATGTTCTTGCCTTCTCTAAAGAAGCTAGGTCCTTAGAACTGCCTTCTTGTTGATGTCCTGGGTAAAATGTTAGAAATATACATTAACAAAAACTATGAATTAAATGAGTTTAAATCAGAATCACATATCATGCTTTCATCCACAAGAGTCTGGATGAAGATAATATAATTTTCATTTGATAAATATTAATGCTTATCAAGTAAAATTATCTTCATATAAGATTTCAAAGTACATAACAAGTATTCAAATGGCTTTATACTGCACATCTAAATTTGCCAACTACTCCCATAGCTAGGGAAGAACCTTTATAGATTATTTTTAAAATGTATTTTTGGTGGGGGCTGACTTTGACCTTGTGTCATTTCTTGTTGACATGTTGATGAGATTCTTTCAATTTAATGGATCCTTGGAGTTTTGCCAGAACTTGTTATTTGGGTTCAGTTAAATAATTAAGAAAATTGTATTGGAAAATTTGGGTTGGATGTGTAAGGGATGTGCAAAAAACTATTTCAATAGGAACAGACTTTCTGAATAAAACCATATGTTGCTAGCAGACCTTGGACAGTATTTAAAATCTGTTGGCTATCTATAAACTTTACATTCTAGAAGACAACGTTAAATGCTTCCTTCTAAAACATCAAATTTAAGAAAACTACTACTTTTCATAAAGAAGTACTTTATCAGATAATACTAAGAACTAAATAAAGGGAAAAGAAAGGAAAGGGAAAAGAATGGGAAATGCTGTGTGTTTTTAGCACGTATGTCAATGAGCAGAAGATGAGGAGTAATGAAGATGAACCGAGGGCGAAGATGCCTGCAGTTGCGGCTGTAATTTGGTGAAGGCTTGCTTGTCCATGCACGTGGCTGGGTTTCAGAGGCTGACGGCAGGACTGAAGTATCTGTCACTTACTTCTAAGGAAGTCCAGAGCTGAAGAATCTGGGGTGACAGATGAGTGAGGGAAAGTCTGTTATGAAACTTCAGGAAGACGAAGAACACAGCCTCTGCCCATGGGACCGGAGGGAGCATCCAGAGACACTGGAAACTTGAAAGGGCGTTTGGGCACGAACCCAGTGAATCCCAGTGAAGGGGGCACAAGGCAGTTGTTAGGAAGATGCTGAGGAGACCTGGGATCTTTTTCGAGTTCTAACATTTGAGAGTCTCAGACAGGAAGGCAGTGTGGGAGCAGGAAGGGGGAGGGAACGCGACGGAGCAGGTGGTGCTGGTGAGTGCACGTTAGCCTTCCTGAAGGTCAAGACTCTCCTCTTGGAAGTGACAGAAAGAGAAGAATAGATGGAAAGAAGAGAGACTTATTTATAAGGTGTGAATACACTTATACTGGGTGGAAACGGTGTCGGCGGGAGGTGTGGGATGAGGTAGCCTTGGTACACTTAACTCACATTGAAGCCAACTAAAACAAATGAGCATTTTTATCCCTGCATTTTGGCTATGTATCATTGAATGGGGCATGGGTTTGAGGCGGAACAATAAAGGTAGGTTTTCTCTTAGCTTTCTTGTCTCAACAATTTAGTAAAAACAATGATGACAATGACACAAGCAGCCCTCAAATCATCGAACCCTGGATGTCCCTGAGACCCTGTAAGTGGCTCTGTGGAAACAAAGCCATTTTCACCATAATTGTGAGCATCATATGCCTTTACAATTCTCCTTCTCTCATGAGCACTTAGTGGAATTTTTCAGAATCTACATATCGTGTGATAACATCATTGCTCTGTTGGGGATGTGCATTCTTGTGTTCAAATGCCTAATATAATCACTAATTCAGTAAGATAGCAATAATTCACATGAGAGGAACTCTTTGGAGTCTTCCATTATTTAAAAACCAAGTTTATGTATGTGAGTGCAATCTGTAGATTCCTATGTGAAATACGTAATTGTTTTGAAAAGGTTTCCTTTTTCTTCTAAAATCTCAACCTCCATTTAAGTTTCCTTGAAGCTATTTAGTAGATATTTGTTGACACTCTTTCTCATTCACATTGTGTTTCTTAAATTGTTCTAGTATCTAATGAAGAAAACCTAGAAATCAGTGTTTGGACACAGAGACTGAACTGAGTTGGGCCTAGGATCCAGGCTGACTCCAGCATCTTTCCCTCAAAATTCAGGTTAGGTGTCACAAAGTATTTTTCAGACAATGTCCCCAGAATCATAGGATTAGATTAAGCGGTGGGTAGAGTTGGTTTGGTGTTTACCCAGGTCCTCTGGTGAACTAAAATGATGAGGAAACTGAAAGTGAGAACCTCACAGACAGGATCTCTAGAGAGACCAGAGGGACAGGTGAGCAGGGCCGGGCTGCCTGGGGCTCCAGGCTGAGGGGAGACTGGCTGCCTCCTGACTTCTCGGGTTGGGCTCTGGGAGCTTGCCTGCTTAACATGCGTCTCCCTTCACTTAGGAGAGCTGGCAGGGTTTCGGTTCCTGCTTAGCAACCAGATAATCCATGACTAACGTCACCAAGACAGTTTACCCATTGGCTAAAACATTCCTTGACTCCCCTCAAACTGTCTGACTGAAATACAGCATTAGACTCCTCTTCACACTTCATTGCTGTCGTCACTACATTGACGTCCCGGGACTCGGGTTTCATTTTTCACTTTTTGTAAGTGTTCAAACAAAAAGGTATTGTCTGTCTTTCAGTATAAGGCATCCACTACTTAAATACACTATCAATAATATATATACATATATCTTTTTTAATGATTACTTTGGTATATATAGAAAAGAAAAATGGATTACTTCTTAGAAATAAGGAAGTAAGGATTCTGGTATATATATATATATATTTGTCCATTGTACAGCCTCCTTCTCTTTTCCTGGTTTTCTCTTGCTTCAGTTTTCCGCTTTCAAGACTGCCTAGCTAATGCGGCACTTGCTGGGAAGTCGAGGTATTATCTGCGCAGCTTAAATATTTATGAGTGAAAAGAAACTGCAAGCTGAAGGGTGTGCCATTTATGAAAGCTTTAATGGATGTAGTTTAGACCCGACGGAAACCTGTTTGGGGAGCACAACTGCATTTGTTTAATGATACATGAAAATATTCCTCTGCACTTGGCATAGCATCCGCAAGTAATTGGAAAGCAGAAAATGCCAAACTGTGGTTGGTGAGACTTTTACTGCTGGAAGAAAAACTGCTGTGATTATAGCAGAAGACTATGTTAGCAAAATAACCGTGCTTCTGGGGCTTAAACGCAGGGAAGATTATTGCACATATGTCATGACAATGCAGTCCCTGTCTTATTAAGTGTGGGTTTGGTCCCACGTGGGCAGTGGTGAGCAAATACTGGATGGCATTGGCACTTGGCAGTGACACCTGCAAACACAGACGTCACTGGCAAATATTGCACTTTTTCTAATTCAGAACCACGCTGGCTTCTGATTAGACTTCGGAGACACAGTGGGGTGGGGGATATTCACAGCTTCCAGTTAGACTTAGGAGAAAAGGGGGAATAAGCCTATAGGGAGATTATTGGGGTTAATTGACACATACTCTCCTAGTCCCCTCCAACCCTGTTTTAAAATGTTCTTTTCCCTGAGAGACGAAGACCACCTTAGGCTGAGGGGGTCTCAGTGATTTGTTTCAAGTGGGGTTAGTTCCTAGCCACAGGTGACTTAATTTGCTCTTTTGCATTTGTGGGTGGGTAGAAAGAGTAGACATGAAAGAGGAGAGAAACTCGGGACCCCCCTGCAGTGGGCTGAGGGTGAGAAGGGCCAGCTTGGATTCCCTGTGCAGTTTGCGGGGACGAGATCCCCTCCACAAAATCCCTTTCCTGCGGCCCAGGAAAATGAACACACGAAGTGCCTCAGACTAGACACGCGGGATCGATTCGCCGTACCAAGTCAGCTTCGGGCCTTCTGCACCAAACTGAAAGCACGTAGCTGACTACAAAACAGCCCGTACTCCTCACTGAACAACTCGAAAGCTCGTCTTAATTATTTAGTAATTAAATAATTAAATTAATAATGTAATATGTGAAAACGATGATTTTGATTCGATCTAACCAAGCATTAAAAAAATTCGTGGATTTTAATATATATGTATGGAATTCGTGTGTGTGTGTGTGTGTGTGTGTGTATATATATATATATATATATATATACACATAAACACATGCTGTAATTTTCTTTTCCAATTTAGTGTTCTAGGCATTAAAAAATAAAATTATAAAAATCATACATGCACATAGTTTCAAATGACTCTACAGAGTTGAAAAAAAGAAACAGTATCTTTTCTTTCCCACCCCATAGTAATTCCCAACTCTCCCCACCTCTCCCCACCTCCAGATGCAGCCATTTAAAACTTCAGATGTTTCATTCGATATTCACCTCATTGTGTCTAAAAACATGCTAATGCTGCTCTGTGTTGATTCTTTTCGTTTTGGCATAATGCTTTCCCCTGTGGAGGAATGAGATTTATTCCCCCACATGCACCTGTGAAAATGGTAAGGAAGACTTTTTTCAGGACTGTTGTGATACAGGTCAAGACTATCACCACGTGGAAGAGATTGGCCTCACCTCTGAACACAGGGAAGACAGTGGGGGATTGGTAGCCCAGGAGCAGAGTGAAGGGGTCCCTGAATGGAAAGTTACCAGGAGGATGCATCAAGGGTAGGGGAAGTCTTGTTACACCAACTACATTTTTTTCTGAAGACAGGCCAGGGTGACCAGATAGCAAGAGTGAGGTTGAGGAATGTCGTCAGACGTCAAGAGGAGCTCTAGCTAACTGATGTAGCAGGGTTCTTGCTGGAACCGGGCTAGGCGGGCTAAAGCTAGGGCTGAAAAGGGGCCTACCGGAAAAGCGCTCAGAGGAGCCTGTCTAAAGGAGAGTCTCTATCAGGCCCCCACACCCACTGCACCTGAATACCCTCCTCTACAGACGGCTGCGTAACAGTCCTTAGTTCCATCAGTAGTCATCGTCTGCTTTATGATTTTGCCAATATTGTCATAATGCACTTTAGGGCTCAGCTGTGTTGAATGGTTTATGATGACTATATTTGCTTTCCTTTACAACATATTGATTTCCCTGAGTTTAATAATTACCTCATTTATTTGTTTTCTATAATCAAATCATTCCCCCAATCTTCTTCATAAGTATAAAAATCTTCATTCAAACACACCAGACTCTTTCCTTCCCTCACTCCCTCCCTCTTTTCATGCCTCTTTCTTTGTTCTTTCTTCTCTTTTCCCTACCCCTCCATTCCCTTTCTTTTCCTTTTCTTTACCCAAGAGTAATGTCCAAGTAATGGTGCTGGGGATGACCAGGTGTCCCTAAGCACTATGTGGGCGCAAAGAACAGGGACAATGGGACCTTGTTTAGTGTCACGCAGCCCTGTCCTGATGGTACAACAGGAGCTTACTCTGTGTATGGCGCTGCACCTGACCCACGTCCATTCCCTCAGACACTTGAGGGTAGGGACTCAGGGTCCCTGTGATCGACCACGTGCCCTGGACTTCTTGGATTCACAACAGTATCAAGGTGTGATGTGAAGCCAAGTGACAAGGTGGTCAGAGAAGAAACACTTGTTCGGTTGAGGCTGACCCATAAAACCTCCCTGAACTTCCCACTTTGCCTTGACCCTTTGCCCACTTGACCCAGATAATCCTGAACCATGGAGGCCAAACGATGGAACTGGTGGAGCCACAAGAAGGAAGTGACCTTGGCACCTGATTCTACTCTCAAATAAGCTAGGGGTCCTCAAGTCCATAAATGTAACCAGTGGCCAGTCTATTTTTCAGAGTGGTAGAAGGGCATTTGGTATTGGAAGGGGATCTGAGAAAATAATTAATTATTACAGACTTTCAACTTTACCTGGTATTGTAAGTTTTTCCTTTTCTCCAGAATGCCTTTCTAAGGTAACGATGCTATCATTTTTTGAGCCTTTTGGGAATTCTGAATTATTTATCAGATTAACTCTCAGTTTTTCCCACTCTTGGCTTAGAATTTATTTTCCCATGTCTTTTAAGGTGTTGGCTATATCTTTTTTAAAACTTAAAAAATCCTATCACCCCATCATTTCTTCCATCCTCCTTCCATCCTGTGGTTTTATGACTGAAACAAAAGTGGCTTACTGTTATTTTGGTAGGATGTGTTTGATATTTGTACCCGGAAGCATTATCCACTTTGCTTGATATTCCTACTCTAAAAATAAGAGCTATGTAGCATCTCTTTTCATGCTTTTGCATTAGATGACCTGCTGGTCTCTAAACTTAATGCCAAAGCTCTTCCTATTGTCATCTTCTCATTCTCTCTCACTTCTGACCGTCGGTCATCAGTGATTATACATACATAGGGCTTTGGTACTGAAGTTTTATTTAGGATCCCATTGTCCATTTTCCCCCTGATTTATGTATACAGTAGTTTCTGCCTGCTTTCTTTGTAACACTAAAACTGTCAGTGGTCTCATGTTTAATGAGTAACATTAAGTTTTACCTGACAATGCCATTTGCTTGTATGAAGCCCTTTATATTGTGCGGAAGACTATTTACTGAAAATCTCTCTCTACAGCTGAGAGTTTGTTAGTTTAATTATTGTCCCAGTTTTAAAGATAAGGAAACCAAGGCTTAGAGAGGATAGTAGATATGCTCAAATTTGCAGCATCCAAAAGACCTAGGTCTTGAACTCAAATCCTTGAACTCAAATTTCAAATCACATGTTCTTCTACTTAATTGATTAACTTTTTACTGTTCAACAATATGTCTTTATCTACTTGTTATTTGTCTGGCTGAAACTAGAGTAGTTCACACAATTGTCAACTTCTGTGATCTAGTAGAGTTAATTTTCAGGGAGAGATAGATACAAATCAATGATGATATAAATAATTTTTAAAAAATATCAGCAGAGAATTCCAAGTGAAGATAACAGTTTGAAGACATTCACCTACATTTCTCCCTCCCCAGATTCCACAGATTACTCTGAGGTTTGTTGTTGCTATACTGTTTGGTTTTGTTAGAGTCAGTGATGAGAAGGCCTCTCCTCATGGATGAACTAGGAGCTAGAACTGAATGTGGCCACTGTGGATGGCCTTCATGATTGCCACTGTAGCTCTGGGCTTGAATTACAAGAAAGATCCAGATATTCTAAGATGAAGAAGAAGAGTATAGCTGGAAGAGGGAATAGTATCAATGCAAAGGAGAAAGTTCTTATAATGTGCTAAGGCACAAATAAGAAAGAGGAGCGTCATGTGGCTGGGGCAGAGGAACGAGGGAGGTGTGCGCGAGGAAGTAATGGTACCAGATGAGGGGGACGTTACAGCGAGAATCAGAAGTCCATCCTAAGTGAATGCAAAGACTGTAAGCTTGAGGTCAAGATTCTATGTGATGGTAAGGAGTCACTGGACTATCATATCTACTCTGGAGGGTGTGTATAAATACATGATCTGGTTTAACTTTTTCAAAGAACATTCTACCTGTTGGGTAGAGAATTGAGTGAAGGAAAACTATATTTTCAGAATACATTTTGGAAATTCTGTCATGAGATCTGCCAGTTGGTAGGATGTTATGGTAAGAAAAAGAGAATCAAGAATGATTCTTTGGTGTTGGCTTGAGCAACTAGGTAGGTAATAGTGGTATTTGTTGGTAAATGGAGAAGAAGGCAGAAGAAGAAGGTTTTGGAGTAACAAGAAGGATTTGCTTTTGTGGTTTTGTTTTTTGTTTGTTATTTTTTTGTTTCTGTTAAAATTAAAATGCATATTTCTGACCCAAAGAAGAGAATTGAGTGGACTCATTAAAAATGAGTCTGCAGACTTCAGTCATAGAGAAATAGATTTTCAGACTATATAGATATTATTTTAAGTCATTGCTATTGATGAGATAAATTACTTAGAGGAAAAAAATTACTTGAAATAGATGAAGAGGCCATTTGGAATGATTTTAGGAGAAAAATGAAAGGTAAAGTGAAGATGTGTTCAAAGACAATTTTTTTCACATGGTTTTACTATGGAAAGGATCAGAGAAACATAGCAGGGGATAGGAAAAGTGAGATTGAAGGATATTTCATACTTTTTTTAAAGCAGAGATTTAATGCATGTTCCTATGTTAACTGAACTGGTAGAAAGGAGACAGAAACCAAACTTGTAAGAAATAGGAGTTAATCAAGGACTGAAATTCCTGGAGAAGGAACAGCAGATGGCACCCAGGCGAGGCTAACAGTTGAGAGGGGCTGGGGGCTGAGCGTATACAAGTATAAATGCGGATGAGCTGGCAGATTTAATGGTGATAAATGAGCAAGTTTATGTTTGATTATTTTTATAATATCATTAAAATAGAAGCAAAGTTATGGGATAAAGAGTATATTGCAGTTACTGTCTTCAACCTGAGAATTGGACAATGTTTTGAAGAGAAAAAAAAAAGCGGCTGAATCAAAATGCATTTCTCAGTATCACTTTAGCATATGCCAGCAATGAAAAATCAAGATCTATGACCCTTGAAATACACATCACTAACCATTAACAACTTTCCACTCAGATCTAAGTCCTGACGTATTGCCTCTACTTACTTACTTAACTCTTCGGTTTTCATCCTGGGGTTAAAATATTAGCATGCTGATGGTATAACCATGTTAAGTCATGATCACCCATAGAAATGTTTTAAATTGTTGTACATTTTGTGTACCGTATAAATCAACACTTGCTCCTATTTCTGGCATATCTACAGCATATACACACCTTCCATGGTGTGTATAGGCAAGTGATATAACAATGATAGAGCTCAGTCTCTACTGCAGCCTGTATCAATCATCATTACGAACTTGTATTTAATAAGCCCCAAGTGCCATTAGAGGATGCAGTGCTCCTATTACTATACCCCCAAAACAGTGAGGCATATAACTGTTTAATCCTATTTGAGAGCCTCTGAGACATTGCATTAACAAGGAGAGAATAGATGCCTCAGGATACAGGGAATGATTCCCAGGTGTCCCACTCTCAGTGTAGTGGTTAGGATGCTAAAGCTACCTGAAGCAGAAGACCCACGGAGCTTCAAGATTTTGCTAAGTAATATTTGTTTCAGTGAAATAAATAGGCCCTTACCCATTTTTTTTTTACTGGTAATGTTTGTTTTAAAATGAAAAGGAACAAAGACAAGTCATATCGAGGTGTTCTACTAGGGAGGCCTTTTAGCAGAAAGTGATTTATTTTAATGAAAGCACACTATTGTACATAGCATCTCATTTAGTACTGTAAGGAAATAAGTGAAACTATTCTATTCACTCGTAGGAGAGTTAGTCATCTCTATAATCAATTAGTTAATAAATGTAGGCATGGCCTTGTTTTTTCTTGTAGGTCAACAGTAACCACTCTCAATGACAACAGGCAGATTATCTTTTTGATGAAGTGGGTATGTTAGGTACACAGCTCTAAAATGTAGTTCCTATCCCTATCCCAACTCTTTCCCCCTCCCAGTTTTGAGATACAATTGACAGATAACATTGTAGAAGTTTAAGGTGGATACCATAATGATCCAATATTTGTACATATTGGGGAAATGATCACTCATCACCTCACATAGCTACAATATTTTTATGATGAGAACTTTTAAGATTGACTCGCTTAGTAACTTTCAAGTATGTATAGTAATTTTCTTTTTTTAAAGATTTTATTTATTTATCTTTAGAGAGGAAGGGAAGGAGAGAGGGAGAGAAACATCAATGTATGGTTGCCTCTTGTGCGTCCCCTGCTAGGAACTGGTCTGCAGCCCAGGCATGTGCCCTGACTGGGAACCGAACTGCGATCCTTTGGTTTTTATATATATATATATATATATATATATATATATATATATATATATATATATATATATATATATATATATATAAAATGTAGTTCCTAGATGTACAGATTTTTGCCAAATGTTCGACAGAAATGATCATTTTGAGGTTGAAGACCTTGGGGGGAAAGAATGAGCCGGATAAACTGAGGTCACACAGAGATGAAGTGCTCATGCAACATGAATAAAGAAGTCCTCTTTGAATTATTGCCTTAGGCCTCCACTGCATCCTTATCTCATCATCACTGAGCATCCTTACAGAAAAGAAATAAAAGCAAAAAGAAAAACAGATTGAACACACAACCTTCAGAAAGCCACTGCACAACACACGTACGTTGCTCAGATCCCGATAAGCCTCTTTCATCGACATTTATCGTGGGGTAGCTCACTGAGTCCCTGTGTGCAGGTGACCACCCCCAGGGAGCATATCTCCTCTAATTATGAAGTGCGATACTTGGAAAGTGTGATCTCTGAGGTGAGCTGTTAGCTTCCATCATTTCAATCGCATTACTCGGCGGAGCCACTGAGCCCTGACAAGATGACACACTGGCTAATCCAGGATTGATTAGGAGTCAGGGGCGACAGGAGCAATCACACAGTTACAGCACTTGTCACGTTGCATTGCCGTTAGTCCATTCAGCATTTTGAGAGCTGCCACTCACTCCCTTGCAACATCTTGCAGGTGAGTACCACAAGACCCAGGGAATTCAGAAAATGCTTGTTGTATCGGATGGGACTGTATCGATACAACAGAGTTTTCCCAACCTGGAGAGGTCAGGCCTGAGGTTAGCAGGCCCCAGGGAGAGGAGAAGGCACTATCATAACAAATGATATCATCAGCCCCTGGAAATGTTACTTTGCCCGCCCAGCTACGGAACCGTGCTAGTCTAGCTTCCGGAGCGACAACATCTTTTGAACCTGCCATGTAGATAGATTTAGCCTTGCACAGAGAAGTGAAGCTTGAAATGAGTTTGAAGTACAGACTCATAATTCTTAGAATGCTATTTAAAATCAAGTAAAGAAAATGTTTCTGAGAAGTAGCAAAGGTGAGGGGGTCTGGCAGTTTTACTGTATGCCCCCCCCCAAGCTGTTGGATTTCTCCCTCTTTTTTTGCAACGTGTGTTTTTGTAACTAAATAACTGAGCTGATAGGTGACCGACACACAGATAGACAGACAAATAAAACTAAAAAAGCAATCATTGGGAACATCAAGTGAATAAAGAAATCACAGAGGAGAAATGACTTTAAGAACACTTATCTAAAATAGTTATATTTTTCACTAATTTTCTATCAACATCTTTCAGTTCCCTTTCTCACACCTCTTTTTTTGCTGTTGTTTTTGTTTATTTGCCTTTATATTTTTTAAATATATTTTATTGACTATGCCATTACAGTTGTCCCATTTTTCCCCCTTCACTCTCCTCCACCCTGCACACCCTCTCGCACCCACATTCTTCCCTTTTAGTTCATGTCCATGTGTCATAGGTTCTTTAGCTTCTACATTTCCCACACTATTCTTGCCCTGCCCTTGTCTATTTTCTACTTACCAACTATTCTGTTTATTCTCTGTACCTCTTCCCCCTCTCTCCCCCTCCCACTCCCCTGTTGCTAACCCTCCATGTGATCTCCATTTCTATGGTTCTGTTCCTATTCTCCACCTCTTGATATTCTCATACCCTTGGTACTTAGAGCTCCCTCTCCTCCTGCAATTCTTTTGAGTTTGATTTAATGGAGGTGAACCTGCCACCTTCCTGACCTAGGGGGCGTTTGGAAACATGGTGTATGTGCTGAGAAAGGGTGTTTCCATCACTGATGACTGCAGGGCACTGTTGCTGTTTGGCAGTGGGAATGTCAAATGTCCTGCTGTGTGTGGGACAATCCCACAAATGGCGGAGCTGCTGTGGCCTCAATGCTAACTGCATGTCTGCTGAGCAACAGCGTGTAACTTGTTCTTCCTCTTCTTCTTCAATGACGTATTATCATATGTAGGGGTCCAAAATATGATTTAGATAAATGTTCCTTTTTTGAAGTAACCTTAGGAATATCTATTACATTAAAATCCAAGAGGATTTTCCCTATGTATAAAATGTGCATCTTTATACCATGGGTATTTTATTTTGTGTAATTAAAAACAAATTTTATTGTCAGAGACTAATAAAGAGAAACATTAAATCAAGAATAAATGTATAAAACTTACAAGCATTCCACCATGCTTCCAAATTATTGATCTTTGTGATTCACTTAACATAACTCTCTTGTACTATTACCTGTGGGAACCTACCACCTCTGGAGGTAGCATTTCCATGTAGTGCTCACATGGAAATGTGAGCTTGCTTTTGCGCCATGAGTCCTGTAGTTCACAGCCACTTGGGAATATGCAAATTGCTCAGGGGCAACTGGCCCATTCCCACCTTTCCCTATGATTCTAAACATTAGAGGGATAGCATGGAAGCAGGAAGAGTGGAGGCACAGGAAGAGAGAAACATTTGGTTCTTTCCCATTACTATTTACAATTATTTTCTGACATAGCAGGACCACTGATCTAACATTAAATATAATTTTTAATTTCCTTTGAATGGTTTCTTCTTAATTAGTTCAAAAATCTAGTTCTCATCTGTCTCCTTCTTGGTTCAGTTAATTCCACTGACATTTGTGGTTAGGCCTCAACACGCTCGCTTGATCTTTTTTTCTTTTGCTATGATCAGTACAACTATAATTTGGCATTTACCAAACCTTCATAAATCCCCATGTCTCCATGTAATAAATATGTGAAATTAATGAAGTCACAGCTTCCCAATGCTTTCACTTTATTTAAGAAATAAGTAGGCTATTTTCATGCAAATTATGCTGGAGTTTGACAAAGCCAACATTGCTTTTTCTTTGTCTGGATGGTGTTATGCCAAATAAACGTCTAGACAAAACTTTTATTTTTATTCTGTTTCTTGGCTTTGCAGGAATTCAGTTATAGTATACATCTGTGGTTGAAAATGCTTTTGCTTTTATATTACAGTTTTCTCGAATTGTGTTGAAAATCATTCCTTACTCCAAGTATCACAATATGCACTCTTTGGTTTTTCTAGGGGGAAAAGTACATCATCGATCTTGGCCATGATCCTATACATATCAGGAAATTTAAATTTAATGAACTTCACTTGAAAGTATACTTTGTAAACACAGACAACTCTAAAAAAATCAGGAATAAATACATTTAAATTTTATTACTTAAAAAACCCTACAAGATAAAGACACCATATATGTCATCATAGTGAAGTGAAGCAGTACAGTTTTATAATATAATGGATTTGGAACGTGGCCTCTCAGAACCTACACGTTTAGAATTTCTCTCATAGAGTTTTACGTTGCTTAAAAATTGTGCCTCTTCTATCTTCATTATCTTGAAAATCCCCAAGCAACTTATATTTTTCCCACTGAGTGCCTTTAATTCCAAGGCAAGTGTTTACTGAAAATTTGAATGGTGAATGAATAAATTATGAATGAGAACAACTAGAGAAACAAAAAGTCACTGGGTCACTAGTACGCACTTAACGTGGGGAAAGACACTCAGTTTATTACAGAGGCTCAAAAGGATGCCTAGAAAAGATAAACGGCCCAAATTTTGTTAAAGTGAAATCCAGTGCCTTGGGTCGAGTTCTGAGTTTGTGCCTGGGAGTGAAACCGGAAAAGACACCAGAGTTCCTGCTACCTGTCACGTGCCAGGCCCAGTAAGCAGAAACAGAGATTGAATCTTTATGGGCACTTTATTCAGATGGCTGGTGATCTGAGAAGACGGTAGGTTCACATCCTGAAAACACCGCCTCACATTTTCTTTCCAGGCCAATGTTTTTGTAACAGGGAATAAATAAGGTGTGGTGAGGGGGTTTGGAATTCAGGGAGAATTAGGTTAAAGTAACTGCAGCATTCTGGTCCTGGGCAGTTAGCTGTTCCCAGGGATGAGTGGTCATCTGTCTCTCCCTGGAACACAACGGCCCAGATGCTTCCACTTGTTCCCCAAGAGGTTGGCTGTTTTACCCAGGAGCCAGGATGGGCCTTATCTGTAGTGTCTGAAACACTAGCTTTAACATGTGCATTACTTACTAGGCTTATAACTATTTACCTTAAACTCAAATTTTCCTACTCTCGAGCCCCCTATTAGGAGAGATCTTTGGACCAAGTCAGATCCTTAGAGTAATGATATCCTATGGATCTTTTTGGTCATGCTGGAAATATTCTACATCTGTGCTACCCAATATTGTAGCCCTATGTGCCTATTGAGCACTTGAAATGTGGTGTGTGTGACTGGGAACTAAATTTGTAGTGTTAACTAAATCCAATTAATTTTAATTTAAATAGACACATATTTGTCAGTGCAGTCCTAGAGAGTTCCTTGCATTGGAAAAGAGGGAGGGAAGCAGCAAAAATCTAACCTAAAGTAACCAATACTGCAAGTAAGCAGAAGTAACTCCCTTCTATTTCTTGTCGTTGTTGGTCATTCATTCCTTCAGTGAATACACACTATTTACACAAGTATCACACACTATGTGCAATGTCAACAGAGATCAGGTATTGCATTTGCAAAGACTTAGAAATTATGCCATTCATAAATATTTCCTGAAAAATGTGCACAATGGATACCTCAGCTGGGAGACAAATCAGCCAAATAAGCAAAGATACAAAGAATTTGCTGCTACTAATGAAGCAAGCAGTGGCGCAACAAGGGTTTTATATATAGTGATGAAACAATGCATACGCCAAATGAGCTCGCTTTATATTTATAACCAGAAGAAAACAATACTGTAAGAGTTTAAAGCTGTGTCGTATTTTAATACACATGGTATTGGGCAAAATGAAGGCAGCTGATTTGCTCAAGTTCCAGCATAAAACTCCTAGGAATATGAAGGGAACTCCATTCCTATTAATTTTTTAATATAATGAAAACATAACATTCTTTTGAAGTGTTTTCTGATGTACTTGAAAACTGATTCTAATAACACTGAGTTTAGTAAGGCTGGTGTTATTATTGTCACTATTTTTCAGAAGCAAACAATGCAGAGAATTTGTGGAACTAAGCCAGTACCATACAGTTAAGAAGCAGGGGGGCCAGGAATTGAAATGGGTTCTTGGGATTTGACGGCAGTGCCACTTTACTCCGTATTCTTGGCCTTCTGTCAATGGTGAGGACAATGGCTATGATACCCATAGTAACAAAATAATGGTGTTGATACTTATCGTTAATAAGGACCATAGATACCCCTTATAAGAGATCTACACATACCATATTATTCTCAAATTATAGTAGCTTCTTGATTGATTGCACAGTATTTTGTCACATGTGTTATATTGGAAATGATAGATTATAGGCTCCATTTTAAATTTTATGTCATAGTGAAAGAAGTTTTAAAATACTATTATATTTTTTTCTCCATGCTATACTTCTCCCTTTTTTTTTACTTTAGCGTAGTGATTTCTGACAATGATCTTAACAGAGAGCTTTCTTGTTGTTTAAAGCTTAGGTATGGTTCAGATTTTCAAAACTTCTTAAAGTGTTCAAATATAGAATGTATGTCAAATGTTTTTGAAATCCATTTCAATTGGTGAGTTAAATATCTAAATATATTCTGTTTCTTTAAAAATCAAATATGATTTGAACAAATCAGTTATTGATGGGAATTAAAAAATACCAAAGCATATAATTCTCATGATGTCTATTATACTGATAATTGTCTTTGTGATGAAGCTTTGTATCTTTACCATTTAGTTTTGTAAGATTTAACATTATTTTATATTACGTCTATTCTAACACATCTTGCTAATATTAATGTAATTAGCAAATTGAATTGATATAATTAAGGAATAGAGATTAAGTATTTTGTCATTATACTTAATAATACAATAATTTTCCCTGTAAGAGTTTCCCTGATTTAACATTTTCCAAAGATTCTGAGTAGTTTTAAATAATGGTTCATTTCCTAAGATATCTAATCAAATGCAATTGCAAAAACAAAGTATATTTGTTGAGAATTTGGAAAATAAGTGTTCTAATTAGGTTTCACATAGGGATTTATTGAGTGTTCAAAGTTCATATAATTATCAAATAATGAGACTATTATATTGCCATTTTCTATAGTGGAAATATTTACTTTGTTCAAAAATATTATCTTGAAAACACTTGAATGTGGAATCACTCTTCAATGGTTTAGAAATCATTAGAACAATATTAGTAAATCAGAGGAACCAAAAAATGTGTAAGAAAAACAGTGAAAATGAAAGGCAGGCTTATATTAAGTTTAAAATATTTAAACAAATAAATTTTCCCACCCACATCCAAATAGAGAAATAAAATTTAAAATGGGGAAAAAATGTCCCGGACAGTCCATTTCTATGGAGCTGGGAGACTAAGTTAGTTACTAATTTTTCAGTACAAATATATGTATGTAAATTTATGTATATCTTCCAAATATCACAAAATAACTAAACATAAGGCTGTATATATATAATATAAAGGAATTTCCTGGTGCTTAAATGAAGAGGGAAGCCAGAGGCAGAGAAGACAGTGCAGGAACCCGGGGTGGGGGAAAGATGGACCGAATGCGAGCCCTCGTGGACAGAGCCAGCGCTTCGCAGCCTCCCCAAGGTCTGAGAAACCGGTCATAGGCCCATGAAATGCGAGCGGTTAACCGTGAAACCCTCACCGAGACCCAGCACACTGGAAGCAGTACCCAGAGAGTGAGTAGGGAACAAAAGTCTAGAGAACCGCTGTCCTCTGGCTCAGGGCAGTGGCAGCAAAGTGTGTCTCTGCTCTGGGGCAGCTGACATAACAAAACACAGAAGCCTGAAGTCCTTGACATTGTGTGTTAAGAATTTGGAGTACCTTGAGGGAATCCCAAACCTAAAAGATCACCACCGCCAAGAAGAAAGATCAAGCCGAGTTTGGGATCAACCCTCTCGGACACCCTATAGGCACACATGTACTGCTTTGCAAAAAAAAAAAAAAACCTCATCTAGGGTTTTCTGTGAATCCCATAGAGAAATAAAACAAAACAACTAATCCCTTTCAGGACCCATGAGCCCCCTTACTTCTCAAATACACATTCATACAAAAACCAGCTGCTAATGAGCTAAAAGAAAAAAAAAGAGATCCATTCACTCTAAAAGGAAATGTGAGTGGCAGACAAAATAAATAGAAGTACTGGCATCCACCCCAAGAACTTGAGATGGTAGAATAGCCTGAAGGGACTATAAACTGTATGTTTTAAAATGATCAAAGATATGAAAGAAGAAATGTAAATTATGATAAAAATAAAGCCCATTAGGAAAAACAGTAAAAGATTGAGAAAAGTAGCAAATGGAATGTCTAGAAATAAGGTGATAGTCACTGAAGTTAAGAACTCTGTGTCTGCTCTGAATAACTTAGTGTAGGCTGAGGTAGACTATAATAACGTGTGCTGATATCCAAACGTCCCTGACCCTATGCTCTGGGACTGGGGCTGGATTCCCCAAGGCCTTCCGCCTGTAGCCACCGGGATCCAGAGGGGACCTAAGCCCAACAGAGTCCATGTATTAGCACTATGTGGGGATTAAAACCAGACCTCCTTCATTGAGACAGGATGGTCCAAGGGGAACCTTTGAATAAATCCGCTGTGCCCCCAGCAGAGAGTGGAGAGGACCTTGCATTCTGGGACCAAGACCTCTGCTAAGACCATTTCTTCCTAATCACCAGGGTCCAAGAGGGGACAATGCATTTAGAATAAAATCTGGTTGTACCAGATAGTCTTAACCTAGGATAAATGTGGGTCTCATAAGACAGTCTCAGTTTAGGCTTGCTATCCCAGGGATTATCTGAACAGTGCCGTCTTTGGGTCCCCGAGGTGTCCAAGCGTGGTCAATACATCATTTGATTAGCCTACCTAAACCTCATTGCATGTCCTCTGAATAAATTGATGTGTACCCTAAAGGTAACAGGAGTGAGACTATTTAATGAACAATGGAAGGGTTTTCTTGTGGTGTATAACACCAGTTCACCAGTATTTTGAAGGAGAGAAATGTAATATAATGTAAAGTAATTAGAACCAGTTTATAGTCTCATTAATTTCTACAAATACACATTGGCAACTATATTTAAAGTAGCTATTATACAGGTAAAATTATAAGTTAGTAGGAGGTCTCCATAATATTTTTGGCAGTTAGCTGCAGTTACCCTATTTTACAAATCAGTTGTTCATAATACAACAAGACATGTTGAGGAGGAAAGTTAATATTATCTTCATTCTAATGGATTTGTCTAAGATGTCTTTTCTGAGAATAAAGTTTTAACAATACTGCATGTGGTGATGATAGCAGAGTAACTTACATTCCCTGTGAGCTTTCTTGTATTTTGTAACATTACTTGTCTTTTTCTCTTCTTGCATTCAATGTGTATAACTTTTGTGATTAGAAAAATACTACTAGATATTCTCTACTCACATTTCTTGTGAACTTACCTCTGGGCCTTTCTCCTTGTATCTGGCTCCCTTCTAGTCCCAGTTCCCATCTGCCCTAACTTGTAAGTGTCTGCCCCACCCTCCTGCCAAACCGCCATTCTCCGCTGTCTGCGGCCCACACAGCTGTCTCCTGGCTTACATCTTTGAAGACAATGTCTGTGCTCATAGCATTAAACGTGCTGATGAGCCCCGGTAGTCGGTGGGTGGACAATGCCCTGCCAACATCCACTGGCCGGGCTGTGCTCTCCATCCTCTCAAATGGCTGTGCTCGCCTCCCCATGCCCACAGGAACGGTCATTTGCACTGAGCCCCTGGTGCTACAAATGAACTGTTGCTGGCAGAAGTTTGCAGGCTGTTTCCAGGCATTAATTTACTATCTACACATCCATTTTCTTCACTCTGAGTTTGAGCCCTTACTTACCTAGGCAAATTGATTTTTAAAAACCACTGCATTGGTTTTCAGCAATTTCTGCTACCTTGCAGTTATCTTCCTAATAAAGGGTAAATATATCTTGGTGTCTTTTCCTAAGTGCTCTCATTTTATCAGTGGCATTTGTTGGGTTTACTTTCAGAAAGGAGGTGCTTTTTTTGCACCTAGGTTTATCTCTACAGTAACACTGAATGACCAATGATAGCATTTACACATAAAGGGTGGGGATAAGGTCAAGATACTAACCGTTCTCTAGCTCATCTGTTATTTTATTAAATGTTTAGGGGCCTGGAAAAGAAAATTAAACTATTCTAAAAGAACCAAATCTTTTAGTTGCCATACATTCTACTTAAAAAAACCCCCACACACAAAAACTGTAGGAAATGCCTTAAAACATTACTAGTCGCTGAAGCAGTTATTTATCATACTACAAA
The DNA here is from genome assembly GCA_004027735.1 of Carollia perspicillata. Classification (NCBI taxonomy): domain Eukaryota; kingdom Metazoa; phylum Chordata; class Mammalia; order Chiroptera; family Phyllostomidae; genus Carollia; species Carollia perspicillata. The sequence continues at coordinate 1,615 of PVKM010015317.1, read as the reverse complement.
CATAATAACATAAACACATAAGCCTCTTCTCCTTATGTCCCCAGTCCCTCTTGGAGTACCTGTAGGCACACGGCAGATGTTCAATAAATACTCTGTGGATATGAACTCTGGGAAGATACAACTGTTTGATGAAGAAATGATACCAGATTTATCACTCCAAATTATCATCTCGATAATTCTCATGAAAAGCTCAGATTCCACAGAACCTCTGAGGTCAGAATAACTTTCAATGTCAAAAATGGGGTCTCGGTATATACTTCTTTCTCCCTCTCCCTCTTTCTCTTTTTCTTTCCCCACCCTCCATATCGCACTCTGTCATAGATGCACATAATTTGAAATTCTGGATAAATACTTGAATCTATGTGTATTGAACCAGGAGAAGTTATAACCCACTCTAGACATAGACAGGAACCAGATGGTCGAAGCCCTGCCTTATGTTCTGGTGAAGAGCTTTAAGATGACCTTGGTATTGAGGTGGAAAATAAAATTGTCCCATTGAAAGTGATGAGGTAGGTCAAAGCATCCAAAGCATTTAACATTGCTTCATCATGGACTCATGGCGATTGCTATGAATTAATACTGTAACTGTCACCCCGTGAGAGCTAGAATGAGATTACCCACAAATAGCTGTTTGTCATGTTATACAAAGCAAGAAAATGTATTCCCTATTAATAAAATATCTTAATGAAGATAAGAATTGTTATATTTTTCAAGTTGGCAAATGTTATCTAAGTAGCAGAATGATGATTTACAAGCAGGATAACTTGGTAGTCCTATTTACTATGCCTCACAGGTATTCAAACAAATGTTTTAAATAAAATTCCATCTAGCATGTGATTACTTTGTGAGAGCCATGATTTTTCCCTACAGTCCCTTCAGCAAATTTTTAAATACAAAAGTCTGCCTTGTGGTTCTGCAAAATAATCAAAGCAAACAAAAATATTACTCTTTAGGTCAAAACCAGATAGAAGAGGCTGTTTTGTTGTGAAAAACAGCCTCCTCTATTCCCAAGCGAGGAGAAAAATACCTTTTGCAGGTGTAAGTTAACATTGCCAATTTTAAATGAAGCTCATTTGAAGGCTGGGTTATATAAAACCATTAGTATAATTAGTGTAATAGAGCAATTAATACTTCTCCCAGGGTAGATGGATAAATTACTGAGTTTAGGCTTTGTAAATGCTGTCGCTAGGAAGCCAGTAACGTGATATACATTAGGTAAGTATATATCTACATGAACGTATGGGTGAGTAGAAACATACACACCTACATATGTACACATGCCACCTATGCCATTAGGCAGAGCTCTGCTCATTCTCATGTGGTGACACATGGACAAGGGTGGGGGGACACTCACTATAGTTTATTTCTTCTTTTGAAAACGAATGTATACTTTGGCTTTATCTGTCTAGTTCCATCCTGATGTAAGTTCTTTTCCCCCCTCCATGACACGTGGAGATGGTAGAGGCCAGCTGGCGTGGGGAGCACAAGTGATTTTGGTGGGATGATGCTGTGTGTGAGGCACGCAGACAGTGTGCCCAGCCCACAGTGTGTGAGTGAGACAGCAGACTGCTGTCCCAATTCGCGCTTTGAGATGTTTGCCTCTATTTACAGAGGC
>PVKM010015316.1:0-28061 GCA_004027735.1 Carollia perspicillata | reverse complement strand
AACCAGAGGGGAGAGGGGAGGGAATTTCAGGGGAAAAAGGGAAGAGATTACAGGAACAAGTATAAAGGACACATGGACAAAAACTAAGGGGGGTGGAAATGGGAGGGAGGTGGGGAGCACTGGGGGCGTGGACTGGGATGGGAGTAAAAAACAGAAAACTGTACTTGGACAACAATTAAAATAAAATTTAAAAAATAAAAATAAATAAATTTAAATTTAAAAAAAGACTGTTCTCAATAATCTTCAGCATGCAAAACTGGGGAAAATGAATACAAATATGCACAGGATCCAAAGACCTTCCAGGACCAGAAATTGAAACCTTGACCCCACTTTCATTTGAGGTTCAATGCCATAGAATTTCTCTCACAGACTAACATCCTAAGTCAAGTTAACAGTAGTAAGGGATACTAAGAGCCTACTCTAAGTACTCATACTGAGCATGGAGAAAGTCTAAATAGGTGTTTCAAGCTCAATACCATAACCAAAATGATCATGAAGAAGACTTAAGACTTATTCTGGAACTGGAATGTGGCTAAATCTAAAAATACTTCTTAACCCAGCCAACTGGAGATCACAGGGGTTTCCTCCAGTGAGTGAGCTTATACACATATATGAACTTAAGAGCATTTACTCTGAGAACTCAAGCATAGTGGAACCTAGGGCAAAGGTGACAACGAAGGAGCACTATCATCCTCCCTCAAAGAACCACTGAAACTTGTGCAGAACCAAGTCCTCATGGCCGCACTACATGAGGAAACAGCATCCTGTGAGAGCTTTGTTTTTAAAAGCCATACTGTGTATCATCAACAGAGCTTAAAAATGGGGCCCACCAGCAGACCAGTAAAATCCTATAGTTCTCTATTTAAAACTAAGCCTGACCCCTTGGGACTAAATAAATCCTTAAAATTCTTGAATACTTCAGAAAGAAAAAAAGCAAAGAGGCAAGGCCCAAAGAGAGTCATACTAAATTTCCAGCTAATTTCATACTCACTCCAGAGATTAATTTTAATATTGAAAAAAGATCTGACTTTATTTGTACTCCAAGTTGATGACAAGCTTATGAGGTCCGTCACACCCGTTGTACTTTAGTTCTTCCAAAATATTCTACGTTGTTATCCACCCACAGGGCGCAATTTATGCCTTCCGAGGCCACCCAGAAAATCAAGTTGATTTGCTCTTCCAAAGTATAGCCTTTCAAGAATATGAAGACAACGATTACATTTGCTCTTCAAGGCTTCCAAAATTGGCTCATTCAAGCCCTCTTCAAAGGGTTAGATTTCAAGGTCCCTCTCCACCTTGCCTCCTTTACACATACACTGACCGGTCTGTCCATGTTGCCCTGATAGTGCCCAACCCAGAACTGGCTGCAGCCTACCACTGATATCACTCAGAAAGTATGTGAGACTATTGTGTCTTCTCCTCTTCTTTATTTCTATATCACAGGTACATGAGCCTAGGAGCCAGTCCCCTTTTCAGACACTATTTTATACCTTGTTAGGGGCTCTATTCTTTGCAGGTTTGGAGAGGAAAAGGCTGGGCAAAAGGCAAGTACAGCATCTGTACAGAAGGTATCCAGCTATGTAATATGAAAAAATAGAGACACTTATTGAAGAAGATACAAGATACAAGAAACACTGTACCTAGGACAATAACACCCCAGTTCCCTTCAAAGTGGCCACATTGGGACCTCACACAGTTCTTCCAATCTTCATCAGCTGTCCCCTCCTATTTTCCTGAATCTTACTGATGGTCTAAAATCTCTTCCCTTTCAAAGGTGATACTTGTTTTGGGAAAAAAAAAAAAAAAACAGAAGTTCCAGGGTGCCAAATCTGGGCTGTTGAGGGGCTGAGTCAACTCGGTAATTTGATGTTTTGCAAAAAAAACTCTGCATGAGAAATGATACATGAAGAGCAGGCGTGTTGTCGTGATGAAGCTGCCAATCACATTAGTTGCCCATAAGCTGAGGCTTTCTGATTCATCTGAATAGTTTCAGTGGAGGAATGTTCAAGCTTAACACAAAATTTGATGCAGATTTATTGTTCTACTTGCTCAGTCGTTTGAATGCAAGGGCCACACAGTAAACATGCTCAACTCAACAGCATCTACAGTCCCCACCCTGACTAATACAGTGAAGCTGTCATTGTTCATACATGCACATTCCAGTCCACTCTCCCTGGATGCAAGGTTATATCTATGTTGCACAAACCACTCTCATTATATTAACAATGGCTGGACTTTTTCCAGGCAGGTGTCATAGTTCTGCCTGCTTTGTTCCTGGGATTCTAGGGGTACTGAGATAGCTGTTTCATTCCTCCCTACTGCCTGTCTCTGGGCCTTCTCTCCAAGATCCCTTTAGTGCTTATATTTTAAGCTTATGCCATCTTGCTCCTTTTGCACTTACCCACAAGAGCAAGAGGGGCAATGGCTGGACCTCAAGTGAAGAGATGGAAGGCAGTATAGCACAGTAGTTAAAAACAGAGGCTCTGGAGCCAGACAGCCTGTGTTCAGATCCTGGTCCTATCACTTACTACCCATGAGACCTTGTACAAATCACTTTAACTCCTCTGTACCTCAGGTTTCCCCTCTGCAGAGTGAGGTACTGATGGAAACGTTGTATACCTTTACTGCGGGGGGGGAGGTTACACAGATACGTCGAAACTTGAATTGAACACTTAAAATGATTGCATCTTAGTGCACTTTATATAAAATATATAAATATATTGTATGAAGTCGATTGAAAACTAAAAATAAATCATAATATCTACTCATGGAACATTATGATCATTGAAAGAATTGTAAAATATCTAAAATAGTTCCAGAAAACACAGTAAGCACTCAACAAATGTTATTTGCAATGGAGTTTTCAAATGGAGATACACAATGTCTATGCCCTGGAATTACCACTGGGGAGCACGGAAGGGGTCTGCAGACCTAGGGCAGTAGGCCAGACGTGGGGTTTTCCCCAAAGTTTCATTGCAGACCTGGCTTTCACCAGATGAAACAGCAGTCTCACAAACCACACCCTTCCATGCGCCAGCAGGGTTGTGTTTAACACTGGAAAAGCCAAACCACAGGAATCATCACCAAAACCAAAGATTCCAGTGACACTGGGAGGGAACAGCTTTCTTTAGTCTCCTGGTTTTCACCATGAGGTCTTCCTGGATCAACTTTGATTTTTATTCAGTCATTCATCGAGTTTGCCCTGAATGTCTCCTGTGCCCAGTCCTTCACCAAGTTTGTTCTGGCTGTCTCACCCTCACCAACTTCATCAATTACAGAAATTATGACTAGAAAAGGAGACTGGTATCAGAGATAGCAAGGTAGAGAGAAGAGAGTACTGTGCTGGGAGTTGGAAGACCAATGTCCAGCCTCAGTTGACATTTACTAGTCATAGAACCTTGAGCTCGTCCCAAGACCAATGTGAACCTGTTTCTTCCTCTATAAAATGAAAGGATAAGAAGAATAAACAATCCTGCCCTGGCTGGTGTAGCTCAGTGGATTGAGCTCGGGCCTGCAAATCAAAGGATCGCGGTTCGATTCCCAGTCAGGACACATGCCTGGGTTGCAGGCCAGTTCCCAGCAGGGGACACACAAGAGGCAACCATACATTGATATTTCTCTCCCTCTCTCCTTCCCTTCCCCTCTAAGTATAAATAAATAAAGTCTTAAAAAAAAAGAATAAACAATCCTACAGCCTGTGGTCCGAGGATAGTGGGAAAAAACAAGTAGAAGAGGAGTTGTTTCAGTCCTGGGTGAGGCAAGTGAACTAATTTAGAAGAACTGATTCTGTCTTAGACACAGATGCAATGAGGGAAGTGCCTCGTTGCTGCAGCTGCAGCTGCAGCTGCTCCAGCAACGGTGATGGCAGTAACAATCTGGAGGACAGCCCTTTCAGCTGCTATTACAGGGACAGGGTTCATTTCCATTTTCTCACCTCGCATTGCCCCACAGGGCCAAACCAGCGAATTAAGTATTCACAATGCCAAGAGTGGCTCATTTCTGGCATTTCCCCCCAACTCATTCCCTGGGCCAGGCCTACGGGCTTAGAAGAACACTGTCAGGTGAAGGGCAAGGTAAGACAAAGCGGGCAAAGATAACATCTGGAAGTCAGCTACTGCCATGCATGTTTGAAAGTCTATGGGGCCTGAAAGACACACAATACAGCGAATTATGCAACAGAATCCTCTTTTAGTTTACAGAGGCACACATGGTAGTTGTACATAACTGTCTACTTCTAGTCCAGACATCGGTGAAGCTCAATTCAACAGTCATTGATACTCTAGTTTCCTTCAGGCCTTGTGCCTGCTTTTTTTAAAAAAAGAAACTGATTATTTCTTGCTCTTGAGAGGCTAAAAATGTGGAGAGGGAAGCAGTTAAGTGAATAATCATGGTACAACAGAGGACTGCACAAAGTGCTTTCAACACACGAAAGTAGGAGTGCCTACCTCCAGAGAGAAGATATCAGAGGGGGTGTCCTGAAAAGGTGGCATCTAAAGTGAGTCTTGAAGGATGAGTAGGTATGCAGGGGGAGAGAAGATGGGAAGGATATTCCTGACAAAGGGAACAGAGAATACAAGGACCTGAGACAGGAAAACAACGGTCATGCTACAGGAACGGCAAGCGGTCTGGTGGAGCTGGAACAAGGGCAGCTGAACAGCCTTGTGGTATTTAAAACCCTACTTCTCCTACAGGGCTGCAGAGCCTCCCAGAGAAGAAAGGAAAAGAAAGAGTGCTAAAAAGCAGGTAAGACAGCTGTACACATCTCCCCTCCTCTCCCACCTTTCCCCAGACTCTGCCTTGCACACATCCCTCTCCCATACCACACACACCCCCCTGACAGCTCCGGGAAGGAAAAACTCTCCCTACTTTAAGGCCAGTAGCTCCAGAATCCCCAGTTGAAGAGGAAAGTCTTCTACTAAAATAGAGAAATGAGCCCTGGCTGGCGTGGCTCAGTGGACTGAGTGCCAGCCTGCAAAATCAAAGGGCCCCCAGTTCAATTTCCAGCCTAGGGCACATGCCTGGGTTGCAGACCAGGTCCCTAGTAGGGGGTATGCAAGAGGCAACTAATGTTTCTCTCCCTCTCTTTCTCCCCCCTTCCCCTTTCTAAAATAAATAAATGAAATCTTTAAAATAAATACATAAATAATAAAACAGAGAAATGAGAACCTTAAGTCTGAAAAGGGGACATTAAGCACTAATTTACAAAGATAACCCTGGTAGCCATGCAACTTTGAACTGCTGAGAGAATCTCATCCCACCCCCCAAGCCTAGAACCTATGCCTTTTTTTCACTTAAACTCATTTCTAGAGAGCCATCTCCAGCTTCTGTCCTCCTGCAAACGCTGTGGGAGCAAAAGTAAGAAAGGCAACCCAACAAATCCAGAGCTCACTGGTGCTTTAAAAATTACTTTAGCTATGGTTATAGTGTTGCTTAATGCTAAAAACAAAAATAAATTTCAGATGGGAAAAAAATGACTCTAGCAGGACACATTTCTGAGCCCCAGCCATGCCGAGAATCCCTGGGTTATTGACACAGAGAGGCCAGGCAAACAAGTTAAAGTAAACAAGGCCAAAGAAGCCATGGAAACAAGATGACACACAAGAACTGAAGTCTATAACCACACTGGAAAACAGACAGGAGTGGGCGAGAGGCATGGACTTTAGAGTCAGACCTGAGCTCTAATCCCAAGCCACCACTTACTAGCTTCACTGAACATTTAGTCTCCTCATCTGTAAATGAGAATAATTGTGTTTACCTCAGAGCATTACTAGATATTTCAAATGAAGTAAAGAATATAAACCACCTAGCCCGAGGCATACAGTCAGTTTAAATAACTTTACTTCCTTTCCCTTTAACCAGAGCCACAATGATGCACTGTTGCACAATTAGGGAGGCAGAGTCCCACTCACAACACAGTCTGTGTGAATAGCACACCCTGGAGTTACACAATGCAAGGTCCAAGACAGGCAGCCACTAAGACTTTTGTCTATAAGCAGCACCGGGACTCTGAACAAGAGCTAAAATGCCACTGGAGATGTATCCAAGACAAGGGATGGGTCTGAGACCACACAATCAATTTGAGTAACACATACAAGACAGCAGGGAAATAAAGCTCTGAAAACCAAGGCAACTTTATCTCAGTCAGAAAGTCTTTCCTATGTTCCTACTGGAGTAAAAGCCAATTTCTGGACCTTCATCAACTTCAAGTCTGCAGATGAACCCCATCAACCAAGGATTTGGTGAGTGTGAAGCCAGGGATAAAGCAGATGCTAAAAGTCTCCAGCTGAGGCCCATGTCCTCTCTGTTTGGCAGGTGGGCCAAACACCCAAGGACAGGCAGTTTCTCTAAAGGTGTTAAGTCCTGTCACATGGGACCCAGGAGACTAAGTCCAAGATCTAGGGTGACCTTAACCTTAGCATACTGGTTACCAAGGAGTGATGTCACTGCTCCTAACTGAGTTTCTCCAGGGCAGGTAGGAATTGTGTTCTATGTCCTCAGACCCTAGCACAATGCATGATATCTACCAGTTATAAATGGCTGTTTAATAAATGAACCAGTATGGGCATGGATGTATCCCTATCACCTTGCCTCTAGGTCTTTGCATCTATAGTATTCTACCTTTCTTAACCCCATTTACTTACCTAATTTTTCTCAGTTCCCAGGACTCAAATGTCATTTCCACAGGTAATGTGACACTGTAAACAATATTAAGTTGCCCTAAAATAGGTACCCTCTTATCACATCCCTTATTTCCACTTCATGACATTTATCAGACTTCACTGGGATTATTCGGTTCATTTTTGCCTTCCCCACTACACTGTAAGCTCTACAAGAGCAGAAACCATACCTGTTTTGTTCACTGTACTGATTCTCAGGGCCTAGTATGGGACCTGGTATAGAAGGAGTGTCCGATAAGTTAGAATGACTGAAAACATGAGTAAAGGAATGAATGAATGAACGAGAGAGCTCTAGTCCAAGATGACTCTGGGGTAACTGGGAATTCAAAACTGGTCTGTAGAGCCCTAAACTGTCAATAGTTACTTTAGGACTAGAATCTTAATAGAGCCTACAAATGCCCGTGCATGGAATATGACAGCAGATTTGATGAACAATAAAACAAAGAACTGTTTGTATGATGGAGGGAAGGAAAGATAAAGTAGGGGTTATGAAACAGAAACTCCATCTATGAGTGCCATGAATGCCATGCTAAGGAATATGTTTTATTAGACTGCAGGACAGTCACTATCTGACCCGGGTTCTCTAAGGCCACAGAGGCCTGTGGCAGATACCATCCTGCTACAGCCATCCACTGAGCTCCCTCTGTTGCCCACAGACTGGTAGGCCTTCTTCCCCTCCCTTCAGGTTCACCCCCTGAGCTATACATGATCATTAAAAAACACAAGCGCTCCCAACACAGATTTTTTTAAAATCCCAACCAAGGCATAGGAGTATTATTTCCTCCTAAATGCTAAGTACTTTCACTTGACCTGATACAGCACATAAGACACAAGAGGCCAGAGGCAAAGGCTACTCATACAGACTTGGGCCCGCACTGCCTCCTAAAAGGGGATGGGCAGACTGCCCTGTTTCCATTCTCCATGTAGCTCTCTGAGCACTGAGGAAATTACCAGCAGGCAGCCTGCTGATAGTAGGGAGGTGGGGGAAGTGTTGAGGCTCACCCAGAACTTCAGGTCTATTAATAACCCAGTCACGTGTCCACAGAGGCACAGGATTGTTGTCTGTAAACTTGATAACCTAAGCTAAAGACAGACAATTTAGGGCTGGTTCCAGACCAAGTACTGCAGTCTGGGGTCCACTCCAAATAATGAAACGTGGGAGATAAGGTGTTGACTCTTCACAAGGTGCAGGGACGGAAACTGCAGAATAAACCCCTCACCCTCCCCAACCCTGCTAGCTTTATGTTACAGCAGACCTCAGATGGGTCTTGGCCTTTGTAGGAACTTCAATTTGCCCTTGGAAATATCTTCCCTCACTCTACCCTGACCGATTGTGTCACCTCGGACAAGTTGCAGCTCTCTGGGCTTGGGTCTACATCTGAGATTCAAGAAGGCTAGGCCAGATGATCCCTAGATCTTCGAGAGTTTGCTCACAGATTTTCATCTCAAGGTACCAGCCTGATTTATGAGAACCCAAAGTCTAAAACAATATGTTCGAGAGATGGAGAGAGAAGGGTCTCGGGTGTACTGCCCTGCCACCAGCCATAGCCACTCCACCAGAAACAGAGGTGAAGAACAGATGAAATGGGAACAAGCCGTCCCAACCTCTCAAAATCCCAGCACCTTCAGCAGCCTCAGAAGGCATCATCTCATAGCCCCCAGAAAGGGGTTCAGTAAATATAAGCAAATGACCTCATGGCATCAGAACGTGGGTGCTACCTGCCAGTTCCCATATAGCACCTTAAAAGATAGACAGTAGAGGTCCACCTGCTTTAAAATAGAAAACAAAAGAGGATATAGATGGCCTGTATTTCCTGTCTTTCCCAATCTCAGTGCCACCACCAGAGGAAAAGCAAAGCAGGACATCAGCAGGAAACTAAGAGCCATGAAGTTATTAGGTGGCAGATCTGAGATTTAAATACAGTTCTATATATTTGTGTGTGTATGTATGAAACTGTCTGTGGGTGTATAAGCTTTCCTTTATTCCACCAACAGCCTCAGCAGCCTCATGAGAAAGATTCAAGAAGTGATGGCTTCCAGAATGTCAGGAAAGCTGTGACATCAGGAAGAAATTCAAGTTCTTGTCAGCATTTTGGGGCTCTGTGAGGTGCCCTTCTACACATATGTGCATACAAACACATAGAATTACATGACACATACCAGGACTAAACTAAAAATTCCACAGAACAGAGATAAGTCAAGTGACAGAATAGTTCCCAAGCCAGTAAAATTTAACTGTTATACAAGATTACAACCGTATTAACATATCTAAAGAAAAAATGTGTCTTTTATCAGGAAGGTTAGATAAGCCATGGAAGATGAGAAAAAGCACAGACACACATACTGACAGACACACTATTGCCAATGAACCCATCACTCAGTCATTCCACAAAGGTTTACCAAGTACCTACTAACTGCCAGGCACAATTCTAGGTCCTGGAAATACAGTGATCCTAACACTCTCCTAAGTGAGAGGGAGCCAAGAATATCCAAGCATTCCAGCTGCCTTCCCATGACCTTTCCAGCCATACTGTGAGACAAATGTATCAGGCTACTTCTTATAGCCACTGCATCAGCCAGGGTTCTTAGCTTCAAGAATAACTTAGCTCGCAAGTTCAGTAACCAAAACTGATTCTGGCTAGTATAAGCAGAAAGTGAACTTAATAAAAGAGAAGCTCAGACTCACCTGGAGAAGTGGAAAACCAGAGATGTATGCCAAGAACAACACCTAAACTCAGGTAGCAGAACTAGTCTGGTCAGCACACCTCTGCTTCCACTGCCAACCTCTACAGTCTCTAGCCACCATAACATAGCTACTATAATAACATAACCAAACAAAGCCACTATAATACCACAACCATGGCTGCCCCAGGAATTCGATCTTGCTACATGCACTACCACCACTGCTGTCTCTGCTTCTTTGCATCACCAGCTCTTCAGGTTTAAAGTCCACGGTGAGTGGATGAGACTGAAAGAACCTATGGCAAGCTGCAAAAGAGTTTGAAAGTGAATGTCTGGCATTTTAAATGAAGAAATCCTTAAACTGAGGAAAGGGTAATAAATATTCATTTGAGCCACTTTGACATTATACACAAAACATAGGATTCATCTAACTTATGCCCTTAACTCAGATTTTATGTTCACCATAACCTTTATGACTAGGATTTGGTATTCCATGGTATCCAAAGGTAGAAAATGTACTCGTCATACCAATACAGGCATTTCAGTACATGTGACAGTTCTATTTCTCAAGGTAAACTTAAAAATTGGCATTCTAGTTTTATATATCAGCCTTGTAAACTCTGTTATGGGAGTCTGCTTAAAGAGATAATTATTCTCAGGGTGCTAACAAAATCCGAACCATCACAAAGTGAAATGCTAATACTCACTCACTGAGCACTTCATATGTGCAAGGTACTATTCTAAGCACCCTTTATGGATTACCTAGTTTTCCATAACGACCTTACAAATTGGGTACCATTCTCCCCACTTAACATAAGAGGAAACTGAGACACAGAGAGGTTAAAGTAAACTTGCCTAAGAATATGTGGCTAATAAAACAAAAAGTCCAGAATTTGAACCCAGGTAGTACAATTCCATACTTAAACTTTTGTCAACTCCCCAAATTAAATCCCCACTAATGAGGCCTGTTAGGTGGTGGTCTTACTCACTGCAGTGTTCCCATGAGTGACAGAATGGCAGGAAGACACAGTCCTGTGTCCTCCATTCTAAGGTTAAAATTCTTGATTTAACCAGCTGCAGATATAAAACCTTATTGGATGAGAGAAGGCTGTCTGCACAGGACAAGAGCAGATGAAATGTCTAAGTGAGGCTCTGCTCGGCTCCCCGATCCTCCAACTGCAGCTGCTGACGGTACCTATTCATGCAAGGTAGTCTTTGCTGGGCGTAGAGCTCAGTTCTTACTACATTATAACCTTTTATTTATATTCAGGGAGTATGCCTACATTCAGAAAAAAATTACACAAAATAATATACATTAAGACAGTCATCTCCAAAACGGAATGCTTGGGACTTTCCAATGGAAGTAGAGAAAGAAAAATTAAAACTCTTATATTAGTTTTTAATTATAAAATATTGGGTTGACCAAAAAGCCATTTTAGTTTTTTCCATAAAATAAGAGACACATTTTTCATTGTTTTCATTTTCAGAAAAATTTTTCATTTTTCGTTTTAACTTTATTGATTTGGATGAGTATGTCGGCTATCTCCCACTATGGGCTTCCAGTGGGTAGCGACCAGAGGTGCTGCTAAATATCTTCCAGTGCATAAGACAGCCCCACAGCAAAGAATTATTCATCCAAATGTCAACAGTACCAAGAAACTTTGCAAACCACTTTTGACACTTTTGATCAGTCACAGCACCTTCTCCATACATTGGGCAAAGTTTTTTTGAGTTTCAATTGTGTTTTCACCTTTCTTGAAAATAATAAAGTATATGTAAAAATGTTGCATACTTTCTTCTACTTTCAATATTAAAATGGCTGCATAAAAATTCACCAATTTTCATAAGTTTTTTTAAATGCATGCTGATATGACAGCTGTCACAATACAGTCTAACAAAATTGTTTCAAATGAAGTTAAAGACAACCAAGTGCTATTAGAGCCACTGTAAGGAAAAAACATAACAGACTTTTTGGCCAACCCAATATAAAAGTTGTGCTTTATCTGTATTAACTGTACAGACTAACAATGTTCCCTCTCCAAGTCATTATGTCAGATATTTACATATTATTTACCACATACAAGGTGTCCCGAAAACAGAGTGGAAGCTCCACAGTGTTGGAGGAAGGGCATCAGTGTCTGAAGTCACTCATTTGTTTTCAGGATACTACAACATACCGCAGTTAATATGTACATGCCTGATTAAATGAACTTAATGAATTATGATTTCTACTTTTTCCCAACTAAACCAATCCTCACCATGCAGTAAATGATTTTAAAGATTCTTGCAAATAAGTAAGCAAAAAACAAAAAATAATTCTCATAGATTGGAGACAGTATTAAAATTACACACAAAAATAAACAGTAATAAGAGAGTGACAAAGCTGATTCTTCTATTCCTAGTATCAGCTCTCTATCAGTAAAGACAATCTAACTGGTTCAAAAAATAAGTTGTCAAAAAAATGTTCAGCCCTGGCTGGTGTAGCTCAGTGGATTGAGCGAGGGCTGAGAACCCAAGGGTCGCCAGTTCAATTCCCAGTCAGGGCACATGCCTGGGTTGCAGGCCAGGTCCCCAGTGGACACCACGTAAGAGGCAACCACACATTGATGTTTCTCTCTCTCTTTCTCCCTCCCTTCTCTTCTCTCTAAAAATAAATAAATAAAATATTTAAATTTTTTTTTCAAAATCATCAAAAAAGCTACTCAAAATATAGATTTACAGTTATTATTAACAATGAACTGCATCCTTAGTTTATATTGTGCCTTGATATATTAAATCAGGGTTAAGTAAACACTTTCTTGTAAATGGCTAGATACTAAATACCTTAGGCTCACAGACCATACATTCTCTATTGTAACTAAATAATTCTGCCATTATAGTACAAAAGTAGCCACAGATAATATGTAGACAAATAAATGCAGCTGTGATAAAACTTTATTTGTAGAAGTAGGTGTAGTTTGCTGACCCTTGTATTAACTAATGATGAAATAAAGCTATCATGATGATACAGTCTACATGATGATACACATCTACAGAGTAAATCTAAAATTAAACCTTTATAAATTTTATTTGATGTTTAAAGTGTGGAGACACTTAACCCAGTTAAGAAGTCTTTTTATAGGTTTCTTGCTTAATAGTGAAAAACATGGCATAATCAATAAAATATATTTTAAAAATAGTGAAAAACAAAAGGCACTTATCATTGGTGAAATGCTATGGTGAAATTCCTTCTTGCTACAGTAAAAAATGAAATTAAATAGTACATGAAAATTAATACTTTTTAAACTGCACTCACTTGTCAAGAAATGCTATTTGAACAATATACACAAATATTTCTTAAAATTTTTTAAGTAAATATTATATATTACAGAGCATGACAGATTTTCTATGCACTAAGACATACATTTTCTTTCATGTGCCAGTTAAAAGTATTTACTACATTCTGTTAAATGCTGAAATACAAAAGGAACTCCTTTCTTAAGTGGCCAGCCACTTAAGAAAAAATAACCTATACAGTATAAGATTTCTTTTATTAAAATAAAAGTTTTATTTTTTAAATAATAAAAATAACTTTTTTTTAAACTACCTAAGTATAACCACTGATAAAGCAGCTGCAAATTTGCAAATCCACGGAGACAGAAAGTAGATTAATGGTTACCAGGAGCTAGAGAATAGGGAGTGACCACTTAAAGGGTTTCTTTTGGGGATGATGAAAATGTCTAGGAATTTGATAGTGCTGATAGCTGCATAAAACTGTTTTAAAACCACTGAATTGTACACTTTAAAATGGCAAAGTTTATGTTAAGTGAATTGTATCTCAAAACAAGAATTGAATGGCTACTGGCTGCCTGGTGTGTGAGAGCAGCTTTCACCCTCACGCACCTTACAACACCGACTCCAGCTTGGGCTCTGTATACACTGTAGCATACTGAGCCCTTGCAAAATGCACAGGATACAAGTACATTTCATCATTCACATTAACCAATACAATGAAAGTGACTTCTTCCTGTTCTTGGAGTCCCTATTTAAATCTGAAAGACTCACGGATTTTTTTTTTTAAAGCACACTTTGGTGTCAGGACTAAGCAAGGTCCTTGGCATCCACAGCCTCAGGCTATAACTGGCTCTGCTACTTACCTCTCTCTCCCTGATTGGAGGGAAAAATATAATCTCCTCTACAAAAGGCCAGGAAGACAGGAAAAAAGGATTTCAGCAGCTATCACACCTCCCACAAATATTTATTGGCTAAACTGGCTAAGCAGTTTTCAAATTATGCTCTGTAGACCCCTCCTGTCACCCCCAACCTCCTGCCCAGGTTCCTTGGCAATACCTACTTCTTTAAGCAATATCCTTGGCAATAGAGCAGCTCTATCTTTGTTAGGTTTAAAACATTAGAAATACACTTCTCTTTTTTTTAATGAAAAAATGCCTCACTTATGTAGCAGACATCTATAACTGTTGCTAATTTCAACTATCTCCCAACCTTCCGAACTCTTCTTTGAGTAAATGCACCTTGATCTTCCGGGCTCCCAGTCCATATGGTTCTAGGGAAGCTAACTCTGACTCTGTGAGTAGAATGAACTCTGTTGGCCAAAAAAAAAGTCCGGCATTCTTCTGGCCACAGTGATTTAACTCAGGGTAGACACAAGACCCAAACCAAAATCATACCCAGAACCCCCAGCACCATCAGGAAAAAGGTATTACCATTCAATAATGGTTGCTTACCTAGTAGAATACATACCCAAAGCTGATATCTATCTTTACCACTGCCTAAGAATAAATCAAAACAAAGAAAAGCAATGCCAAGAGGAAAGAAATTAGATCCAAATGACATTCAAGTCCCTGGATCTTGCTGTGTCTAAAAGTGTATCTACTTCTAGGCTTTTTAGTTACTTCAGTTAGTAAGTCCCTCTCTCTTGTTTAAGGTAGTCTCAGTCGTATTTCTGTCATCTGCAAAAGAGTCACATCAGCCAAAAAAAGGAACAAAATCTTACCATTTGCAACAACATGAGTAGACCTAGAAGATATTATGCTAAGTAAATAAGTCAATCAGAGAAGGACAAATACCATATGATTTCACTTTTATGTAGAATCTAAAGAAGAAAATAAACAAAAGTGAAACAAGACTCTTAGACATAAAGAGCAGACTGATGGATGGTAGAGGGGAGGGGAACTGGGGAACTGGGGTACTGAGTAAAAAAGGTGAAGAAACGGAAAACTACAGATTGGTAGTTACAAAACAGTCACAGGAATGTAAAGTAAAGCATAGGAAATATAGTCAATCATATTGTAATAATTATGTATGGTATTGGAAATATCAAGAGGAAGTATATCATTGTCTAACCACTATGCTGTACAACTGAAACTAATACAAAATAATACCAAATGTAAACTGTAACTGAAAGAGGTTTTTTTTAAAAAAAAAAGGGTCACAAAAAATGAAAAATTATTTGGGGGAAAAATGAGAAACATCCATTCTCATTCATAAATGAGAAACATTAATGAATTCCAAACCTCCATCTGGTCCATAAACCCAAACTTTTACAATAAATCACAGTCAGGGAGCCCTGGCTGGGTAGCTCAGATTGGAGCACCACCCCATGCCCAAAAGTGTGCAGGTTCAGTCTCAGTCAGGGCATATACCTAAGTTGTAGGTTTGACCCTCGATTGGGGTGTGTACGGGAGGCAGCCAATTGATGTTCCTCTCTCACGTTATTTCTCTCTCTCCCTTCCTCCCTCTCTAGAATCAATTTTTTAAAAATATCTCCTCAGGTGAGGATTAAAAATAAATAAATAAATTTTAATCGCAGTCAGGAAAAGAATATTTTAAAAACCTCCCAGATGTCTGTGTTTTTGACTCCTCATTATATTCCTAAATGTGCACAGCATTTTACAATTTTCAAGTCACTTTCCCATTGATCATATCACCAGATCTTCAAAAACAGCACACCCTGTGAAGTCAGCATTCACATTATATATTGGAAGACACTGAGACTCAGAGAGAATCGACTAACCTGAAGTCATCCAATTTGAAATCAAGGCTTCTGCCTCCAAATTACAGCTTTTCGCTAATCACTACTGCTTTTCAGTTCTCAGCAAGACATACACAGGGCTGAGAACCTGACTGGGCTCAGTACAGACTTGTTACCTGACAGCATTGTTTCCCTGCCCCTGGCAGCTTTGCCTTGTTTCATTCAAGCCTCACCCAAATGTTTGTTGCCTTTCCTCAGACACGGAGATATAAACAAGTCCATGGCAGAGCCTCCTAATGCACATACGTAAGGGTGTGTCACTCAACTGACTGGCGGCCCTGAAAGTCAGTAGCCTTACTCTCAAAGTAGCCCTAGATCTATCAAATACACATCAGTGCATAGGATTTGAGGAGGAAAAACTGTCTTCTAAGATGTACCTGTGGTGACAAACTATACTTAAGCCAACAGCAGCTAACACAACTTCTGTATCTACTGGGATCTGAAGACCTAAAAATCATTAGAGACTGGGAAAACTGCAACAGCGTACATTCGAGGGTTTAACAGTACATTAGACTCACACCATATATAAAAATTATACATGCACCAATGACCTAAATATAAGAACTAAGACCATAGAAGAACACATAGGGATAGTCTTCATTATCTTGGATTGGAAAGATTCTTAGATATGACACCAAGGGCATGAGCAAGGAAAGAAAAAAATAGATAAATCGGTTGTCAAAAAATTTAAAACTACTGTGCGATAAAAGTACACATGTGTGTATGTACATATTTTCTGGCAATAAAAAGAAATGAAGTTTTCTGATACATACTACAACATGGATAAACCTATGAATATTATGCTAAGTGAAATAAGCAAGACACAAAAGAAAAAATACTGGCCCTAGTCAGGTAGCTCAGTTGGTTAGAATGTCGTCTGGATATGCCAAGTTGTGGGTTTGATCCCCAGTCAAGGCACATAACGAAAAGCAACCAATGAATGTATAAATAAGGGGAACAACAAATCAATGTTTCTCTCTTCCTCCCTTCCTCTCTGTCTCATAAAATCAATAAATAGAAAAGGGAAAAATATTGCACGGTTCCACTCATATGAAATATCTAGAACAAGCAATTTATGGAGGCAGAAAGTAGATTAACTTTTAACAGGAGTTAGGGGGAGGGAAAAATGGGAGGTATTGCTTAATGGATACCAAGTTTCTATTTGGGTTGTTGAACAAGGTTTTGGAAATAAGATAATGGTGATGGTTGCCTAACACTGTGAATGTAGTAAGTGCCACTGAGTTCTATACTTAAAATGGTTAAAATGGCTACAGAATAGTCATTTTAACAATAGTCATGGGGATGTAAAGTACAGCATAAGAAATATACTCAATAATATTGTAATAACTATGTATGGTATCAGGTAGGTAGTGGAAACGTTGGGGAAACACTTTGTAAAGTATATGATTGTCTAACCACTGTGCTGTATACCCGAGACTAACACAAAATAATACTGAATATAAACTGTAACTGAAAATAAGTAAATAAATAAAGAGGCAAATTTTATCTTGTACATTTTACCACAATTTTTTAAACTTTTTAAAACAGTGATGTACTCAACAAAATGAAAAGGAAACCCACTGTATGGAGGAACATATCCGCCAATGATACATTTGATAAGGGGTTAATTTCCAAAATATATAAAGAACTTATAAAACTCAACACCAGGAAGACAAACAATCCAAAGATGGGCATAGAACCTGAAATAGACACTTCTCCAAAGAGGACATACAGCTCGCCAATAGACATATAAAAAATGCTAAATGTCACTAATCATCAGAGAACTGCAAATTAAAACTACAATGAGGTATCACCTCACATCTGCCAGAATGGCTACCATCAATTAATCAATAAAGAACAAGTGCTGGCAAGGATGTTCAGAAAAGGGAACCCCTGTGCCCTGCTGGTAGGAATTTGAACTTGTGCAGCCACTGTGGAAAAATTAAAAATGGGCCCTGGCTAGTGTAGCTCAGTGGATTGAGCATGGGCTCTGAACCAAAGAATTGCCAGTTTGATTCCCCATCAGGGCGCATTCCTGGGTTGCGGGCCACGTCCCCAAGAGGAGACCACACATTGATATTTCTCTCCCTCTCTTTTTCCTTCCCTTCCCCTCTCTCTAAAAATAAATAAATAAAATATTTTTAAATAAGAAAAATAAAAAGAAAAATTAAAATAGAACTGTTGTTTGACCAAAAGATGCCACCTCTGGAAATATATTCTAAGAATCCTAAAATACCAATCAGAAAGAATATATGCACGCCTATGTTAATAGCAGTGTTATTTACAATAGCCAAGATCTGGAAATAGCCTAAGTCCCCATTGGTCGATGAGTAGATAAAAAAGATGTGGTGTATTTACACAATGGAATACTACACAGCTATATAAAAAAGAAATTCTTACCCTTTGCTACAACATGGATGAACCAGGAAATTATTATGCTAAGCAAGATAAGCCGGTCAAAGAAAGACAAATACCATATGACCTCACTTACGTGTGGAATCTAATGAACAACATAAACTGACAGACACATAATAACCAGAGACAAGGGTACATGGAAGAGACTGACAGATCTCAGGTGGGGGTGTTGGGAAGCTGAAAGGGGGTCAGCCCCCTTTCAGGGGGCTGAAAGAGATCAGCCGAAGAACATACATGCACATATGCGTAGCCCATGGACACAGACAACAATGCGGTGAAGGGCTGGGGACGGAGAGGCTGGGTGGAGCAGGGTAAAGGGGGAGAAAATGGAGGGTACTGGTAATAGTGCCAACAATAAAACTTTAAAAATAATAAATAAATAAAAAGAATGATGTACTGACACATTCTATAATGTGGATAAACCTATAAAACATTATGATAAATTAAAGAAGCTATATCCCAAAGGTCACATATTATACCAATCTATTAATATGAAATATTGAGAACAGATAAATCCATGGAAACAGAATGCAGACTCATGGCTGCCAGGGTGGAGGGAATGGAAAGAAAATGCTTAATAGGTAAGGTGCTTTACTTTGGAGTGACAGAAATGTTTTGGAACTAGGTAGAGGCTGCACAACATTGTGAATGTACTAAATGCCACTGAATTGTTCCATTAAAAATGGTTAATTTTATGTTATATAATTTTCACCTCAATAAATATCTTTTAAAGTACACAAGAGTTTTCAGGGTATCACCTGAGTAGCTAGACTTAGGGCTAAGAAGAGAAGCGAGGTGAGACAAGGCAAGGCAAGGCAAGGCAAGAAATGGTCAGAAACTCAGTGAGCGTTCTAAGAGAGACCTCCAGGAACAGCAGCAAAAAGCAACTGGATGCTGCAGCAACCCAATAGCTCCCTGCATTGCTGGGGTACAGGTCAAGCTGCTGTAACTATGAGAACCCCACACAGAAAAGATTAAACCGAAGAGAGTGTATTTCTCTCTCAAATAACATTTGAGCAGTCAAGGTCTGAGAGTAGAACTTTGCTATTCTCACTCAACAGGATGCTGCCATCTCTGAGACCAAAAACAGTGCTGTATCTCATACAATCTTTCAGCCACTAGGAAGGAGAAAAGGGCAAGAGAAGCACTCATCCACTCTTTCTAAGCCATGACCCAGAAGTGGTAGACGCACCACTTTAATTTAGATGCCACTGTTTAGAACTTAGATTTGTGGCCACAGTTGGCTACAAAGGAGGTTGGGCAGCCATGGGCCCCACAAAAACTGAAGTGTTCTATCACAGAGTCAAATCAGCAGAGGGGAGGGGAGGGGAGGGGAGGAAGACCTTTATGAATTGATGCCCCTGTTAGCCTCACTACATTGACTGATACCACCATAGCCTATTATTTGCCTTTTGTGCTGAGTATTTATAATGCAGAAATAAGAGTTTCTCAAAAAAGAAAAAAAGGAAAAAAAAAAGCTGTCTCTGTGCAATAGTGGGTCAGGAGTACAGAAAAAACAAAAGCAGGTCCACTTTTTTAAAAACACATTCAATCGGTGTGGCAATCATACCCAAAGCCATCACAAAACAGTGAAATAATGAACAGAGAAACATAATGTATTACAGAAGAATAACAGTGGTGATACTGGAACTCAATATTAAAGGATGAGGAGTTTGCCAGATAGAAAAGGCAGAAAGTAAAATGGAAAACATAAATAAAAACACAGAGAGAGTGTAGTTTTCTGAATACAGGTCTTCTACATCCTTGGTTAGGTTTATTCCTAGGTACTTCATTTTTCTTGTGGCTATTATCAAATGGGACGTTTTTCCTGATTTCTCTTTCTGATATTTCATTGTTGGTGTACAAAATGCCTTAATTTCTGAATATTGACTTGTATCCCTCTGTTTTGCCAAATTCACTTATTAGGTTGAGTAGTTTTTTGGTAAAGTCTATAGGATTTTCTATGTACACTATCATGTCATCTGCAAACAATGACAGTTTTGCTTCCTCGTTTCCAGTTTGGATGCCTTTTATTTCTTTTTCTTGTCTGATTGCTGTGGCTAGGACTTCCAATACTATGTTGAATAGGAGTGATATTTGCCAATAATAACTCAGACAAGGGTTGGATCTCCAAAATATATAAAGAACTCACACAACTCCACTCCAGGAAGACAAACAACTCAATTAAAAAATGGGCAAAAGACTTGAACAGACAGTTCTCCAAGGAGGACATACAGAGGGCCCAGAGGCATATGAGAAGATGCTCAGCATCGCTAGCCATGCAAATTAAAACCACAATGAAATACCACTTCACACTGGTGAGAATGGCCATCATAAACAAATCAACAAACAAGAGTTGGAGAGGATGTGGAGAAAAGGGAACCCTAGTACACTGTTGGTGGGAATGCAGACTGGTGCAGCCACTGTGTAAAATAGTATGGGATTTCCTCAGAAAACTAAAAATGGAACTGCCTTTTGACCCAGCAATTTTACTGCTGGGATTATATCCTAAGAACCCTGAAACACCAATCCAAAGAACCTATGCACCCAATGTTCACAGAAGCACAATTTACAATAGCCAAGTGCTGGAAGAAACCTAAGTGCCCATCAGTGAATGAGTGGACAAAAAACAACAGTATATTTACACAATGGAATACTCTGCAACAGAGAAAGAAGGAGCTGCTACCTTTTGCAACAGCATGGATGGAACTAGAGAGCATTATGCTAAGTGAAATAAGCCAGGTGGTAAGGGTCAAATACCATATGATCTCACCTTTAACTGGAACCTAATCAACAAAACAAACAAACAAGCAAAATATAATCAGAGACATGGAAATTAAGAACAATCTGACAGTAACCAGAGGGGAGGTGGAAGGGGATAATGGGGGAAGGGTTTTCAGGAGCAACTATAAAGGACACATGGACAAAACCAAGGGAGGGGGGTGCAAGGGAGGGAGGGAGGTTTGGCTGGGGTGGGGAGGGAGTGGTGGGGGTAAATGCAGACAACTGTAATTGAACAACAGTAAAATAATTTTAAAAAATAGAGAGAGGAGGGGAGTAGGAGAGGATAAAGGGGGAATAAATGGTGATGGAAGGAGAATTGGCTTGGGACAGTGAACACACAATACAGCATACAGATGATGTATTATAGAACTGTACACCTGAAACCTATATAATGTTATGAACCAATGTCAGCCCAATAAATTCAATAAAATAAAAAACAAATAAATAAAACAGAGACAGAAACATTTGCTGAAAAGACAATGTGTGGGAGCCAGATCATGGAATGCTACAAACACCAGATTCAATCAAAAGCCTCAATTTTATAATTGAGGACTTGAAAAGCAACAGAGACTTCCGAGCAGGTAAGGGCCATGGTTAGACTGACCTGTTGGAAAGATGACTCTGGTGGCCAACAGAAAGGATGGATAAAAGGAGAGCTTTGGGCTCACATCCCTGAGGCTACGCCTAGTGACATCCTTGACTCTCCAGTGCTACCACCCATAAGCCAAGCCCTTGCAGAAGGAAGGCAGTAACAGGACCTCAGGCCAACTCCTACAAAGACTAAGACAGGACAAGGGTCTTAGTTTTGTTTGGTTTTGTTTTTAAGCTTGTTTTATTGAGGTAAAATTCACACAACAAAAAATTAACCATTTTAAAGTAAAACTTCGGTGGCATTTAGTACATTCACAATGCTGGGCAACCGCTGAGGTTCTTGGGTTTTGACAAGGTCCAGGAAAACTGTGATTTCACTGAGGTCAAGCTCCACCACTCCCCAAGCATCTGCTCAGGCTGATATGCCAGATACTTGTGGCTTTGGCAGATATTTGCCTTGGGTCTCTAGACTGCCATACTCTTTTTCTAGCCTTTCCTGACCTCAGGTCCCCTGGGGACACAGGACATAGTAGCCAGAGCAAATTTCACTATGTCTATTCCTTATACAAAACCTTTCAGTGGCCCTGCATTGCCCAAAGAATAAAGTCTCTCAAATCCTTAACATTACACAAGAGGCTCTCTAAAATCAGTCATTTACTCGTTTCCCTAGCTCACCTCCTAAACATGTTGCCCTAAAATTCTTGCCTCTCGTTATGTTTCGCTTGCTACATGTGGCAGCTCAAACATGCTATTTTCTTCCTCTAACCCCGGGAATGGTGTTGTCACCCCCATATACTTTTCCCCCAGGCTTGTCTTACCCTGGGGAAAGTTCTTGTCCTATTTTCATTATTCCCTGGGAATAGCTCTCATCCTCATCTCATTGTACCCTAGGGACTGGACTGGTACACTGATCCCTGGAGACATCATTGACCACATCGCACACAGGATGACCTTTCCCAACCCCTCTCTTCTACTTCTGTCATATTACTTACCCTGATGACATCTGCTTCTGATGCCTCTGAGTCTCTCTTCTAAGCCCACGGCTTCTAAAGGGCCTGTACCTGGTTTTAAAGTATTCAAAATCATTGAGACAGAAAAGCATGCTGGCTGCCAGGGCTGGTAGCTGGGGAAGAGGAATGGGGCATTACTGTTTAAATGGATACAGAGTTTCAGTTTTATAAGACAAAAAGAGTTATGAATATGGATGGTGGCGGAATGGTTGGACAATGTTATTAATGTATTTAATACTATTGAACTGTATGCTTAAAAACTCATTACGATGGCAAATTTTATGTTATGTGTATTTTAACACAATAAAAAAATGAAAAAAAATACTGGTAACTGGGACTTAGGACTTAGGGTTGGATCCTGATCTTATTCTTCCTTACCTTTCCTTCTGACAGAATGGCATACTTGTTCGGATGGCATTTGAACCCAGCCTCATTTGACTCTGAAGATATCTCTGACTCCAACCTCATCTTACTTTGGGAACATCTCTGACCTAGGCCTTCCCAATCAGTATAATCAGTATAAGTATAACCTGGACATGGCTTGTACACTGATCTTGGCTAACATTAAACCTAAGGAAAGAAAAGTGATGTGAAGCCACTGGCCCAAAGTAACCCTGGTGATATTCCAAACTAGGAAAAGAAGGTCTTTCCTGGAGAGTGGAAGAGAAAATTTTCCAAATCATCACAAAATTCTTCTGACTTTGTGTGTATACAAGCCAAGGATGTGTCGAGTGGAACACCAGAAGATCTCACACAAAGAAGGTCTTTTTCCAGGTGCTTTAGGTTTCCAGCTGCAGCAGCATCACAAATATCAGTGTGTTCCCATGTGAGCGAACAAACAATACCCAGTTCAGGACATTCAGATTTTGCCTTTCTTCTGGTATCTAGGCCTGTGTTTTACATATTCCATTGTGCAGCAAAGTAATAATGTTTAAACTCTGTCATTCTATAACATTTTATTTGGGCTTGCTTGGCAATGTATAAGTGGAACAGATCTACAGTTAATTATTTTCCAGCCATTCAATCTTGGGCAAATCATTTTCCTCATTGGTAAAATGAAATAACAGTGATATCTTACAATGTTGTAAAGAAAAGTAAAAAATAAATAAAGATATATATATTAGATTATAGAACATATATAGATTATAGAATATATATATATATATATATATATATATATATATCAGTGACCTGGCCCAAAATATTTCATTCAACAAATATTTACTAAGCACATGCTATGTGTCGGTCAGTATTTTAGGCAATGAGGATTCATCAAGGAAGAAAAATCACTGCTCTTACAGAACTAACAGGGAGTGGGGGGGCAATGTAGATGGCCTGACAAGTAAATACGTCACAGCGTGACAAATGCTCTGAAGAAAAAAAAGTAGAATATACAACTTGAGGTGTGCTAAGGGGAAGAGGTTACTATTTTTAAATAGAATGATTAAAGGGGGCCACTGAGAGGATGACATTTGACCCAAAGATCTGAAGTAAGAAAATGATCCATACCTGAAAGCTAGGAGAAAGAAGGAAAAACGAATGCAAAGGCCTTGAGGCAAGAGCACATCTTATTCCAAGAAGAGTGAGGAGGCGATGGGGCAGGGTGAGCAGATGGCGAGGAGATGAGGATAAGCCAGGTAACTGGGAGCCAAGTCACTCTAAGGACTTCGGCTTTTTCTCTCAGAGAAATGGGAAGCCACTAAACAATTCTGATCGGAAGAGCTATAAAACTGGATTTACGTTTTGAAAAGCTCGCTCTGGCTGCTCTGTTCAGCACAAACTGGAAGCCGGCAAGGGCGAAAGCAGGGAAACTGATTAAGAAAATGAGAAAATGATAGCTCAGATCAAAGCGGTAGGAGCAGAGGCTATGAAAAGTGTCTGAATTTGGGATGTGGTTCAAAGGTACAACCAATAGGATTTGCTGACAGGTTGAATTTAAGTATGAACTTGTTAAATTTAAAATGCCAATTAGACACCCAAAATATAAATTAAGAGGAGGGATATAAAACTCCAAAAGTTCAGAGAATTTTGAGCTAGAAACACAAATTTCAGAGTTGTCAATGAACAGATGATAATGAAAACTATAAAAGTGGCTATTAAATGTAATTTATTTATTACTGAATAAATGAAGTACCCAATGAATAGTAATTGCTATTGTAACTGCTTTGTTTTCTTAAGGTGCTAGAGATATTTGCCAACTATGTATACTTACCATGTATACTTAAATTACAGCGCCCAGCCTCGAACCCCATCCCCAATCTTTCAACTCTCTTCTTTCTACCCAAATTTTCAATTAAAACATCAGATAAGTGAAGGCATTGTGGTGTTAAGTGGTAAAAGCACCAATTTTAGAGTTAGATAGGGTTTGAATCCTCCATCTTTGCCACTTACTAGTTCTATGACCTTTGAACCTGAGTTTTCTTATCTGTAAAATGGGGCTAACATTACCTATATTAGGATAGTTGTA
This sequence comes from Carollia perspicillata, assembly GCA_004027735.1. Taxonomy (NCBI): domain Eukaryota; kingdom Metazoa; phylum Chordata; class Mammalia; order Chiroptera; family Phyllostomidae; genus Carollia; species Carollia perspicillata. The sequence continues at coordinate 3,404 of PVKM010015316.1, read as the reverse complement.
ATGATAAGATACGCATTCATGCATTTGTTCAATAAATACTTATTAAGCACCTGTTACACACCCAGGACTATGTTTAGCATTATTGCCACAACAGTAAACAGGAACAGGTATTATCTTCTATTGCCCAAGGGACCATAATATTTTTAAAGGACACATATATAATTTTAAAATTTAAAAAAATCACCTCTCTGAGTTCCAACCTACTTTTCAGCAACATAGCTAAATGCACCAAGAAGGTGAGAATTGTCATAAACATGGGAGCCATTATGGTGTCTCCCTCGGGAAATAATGAAGAAAATTGAAATCAGCCAAGAGCGCCAAGTACACTTGCTCCTTCTGTGGCAAAACCAAGCTGAAGAAACAGGCTGTGGGGATCTGGCACTGTGGTTCCTGCATGAAAACAGTAGCTGGTGGTGCGTGGACCTACACCACACTTCTGCCATCACAGTCAAGTCGGCCATCAGAAGACTGAAGGAATTAAAAGACCAGTAGAAGCTCCACAATTTGAAACACTGCTAGCCTATGATACAGGGGTTACTTTATGCAAAAAACAATCATCTAGGTAAATACGTAAAGAGACTTGCACAGTGCCTGGCAAACAGTAAGTGCTAAATAAATGACGGTATTTATTATTTCATCATTAAAGCATATAAATCCTCATAGAACAATACACTTTCAGAATTGGAATGACTTTTAGAAATCAAAAGATCCAATTCCCTCATTTAATAGATGAGTATGTTAATTTACTCCATAAATAAATTTACTCAGGACACCTATTCAGTTAGGCCAGGTGCCTGCCAGGTACATGAAATACAGTCCCTACCTTATACCAAGTAAATATGCAAGAGTGAAGTATCTTGCCCAAGGTAATCTAGTCAATCACTTACTCTAGAAATCATGTCTTCTAATTTTTAGTGTCTTCCTCTTGCCCCTGATCCAAAACTATTCAATTCAAATAAAAACATTTCTCAGGGAGAAGCCTACCATGTGTCCTGTGCCAAAGAGAGTGCCAGCCCACAGCTCAGCAATTCCTCACAGGTAGCTTGTCAAAAACAATAAGTCCCTAAAGGGGCTTAGAGGTTGATTATTTTTGCTTGGTAAACAGTCAGTAATAGGCAGGTGCTGGGACCTCAGAAGCCTGGTAGGAAGTCACAGAAAGATGGAGAAAAATAAAGTGAAAGCCTGCAGTCACCAAAGCAACTGGCTAAGCAGAGAGAAGGAAGAGCAAAGTCAGACCAAGACTTTCCTCCTTCATCCAGAGATTGTCACTCTCTTTCCAGACTAGGACCAGTTCCAGAGCTCTACTTCTATTCCTCTGGGCCATCCATTCCTACCCACTTCCACAGCCTTTTTTAGAGTCTCAACATTGAGTTCCTAATGGAAAAGACAAAACTGTAGAGTAGAAAAGGAAAACCTTGTAGTTTCACAGAGACCTGAGCTGAAACTTTGGCTCCACCCCTAACTAGCTGTATGTTTCTTAACTTGTCAGTTTCTGCATCTGGAAAATGGTGACAATACTGACTTCTGGGAGTTGTGATGAGCATTAGAATTGTGCCTAATGAGTTTAGATGTACCTAGAAAACTCCTCACGTACACAGATCACTCCATTTATGGTGCTGTCACTAATTATTATTACTGTCAGTCTCTCCCGTCTACCCCACACTCTTCCTAGTGACTGCAGGCTTCAGCACAGCACCACAGTTTGGGGCTTTCACAATAACATGAAGTATTCAGAAAGGCACAGCTCCTCAGCTGACTACATTTCTCTCGCTCTCCCTTAACCTATACCACTCCTGTCTCCCAATTTTGAAAAAAAAAATCTTTGAACCTGCCTCCCCTGGTTTCTCTTCAAAATATTACTCTTTCCTTTCTTACCATTGCATTTCTCAGAAGAGAAGTCTATATTTACTGAATCTTTGTCCTCACCTCATATTCACTCCCTAAGTCACAGCAGACTACCTTCTGTCCCCACTCCTCCACTAATACTGACATCACCAGGTCACCAATGACTCAGTAGTCTTCATTTCTGCGTTTACCCTGATTGTTCTGTGAAGCAGAAGACACTGTCATTCTCATTCCTGGCGTCGTTCCTGACAGAACTTTCTCCTACCTCTCTGATTTCTTCTTCTCAGATTCCTTCCCTAACTTTACTGTCTACACATACCAGAGTTCCTCTGGGTTCTATTCTCAGTTGCCTTTCTTTCCCCATTTTATGGATTTTACTCAAGTGACTTCATGTATTTCTATAGCTTCCACTCTCCCTTAGAAGTCATCATTCCCACATCTATATTCCTACCTCTCTCAGGAGCGCCAAAACTTTTATCTTCTCTCACAAGTACCAAGTATTTTCAATTATATCATCCACAGGCATCTCAAAACCAACATTAACCTCCTCAAACCAGCTCTCCAGCCTGTATTCCAGGTGTTAACAGTCACAGTAATACCCAGCCACCTAATACTTCCTCACTCACCCTTCAGTCACACAATTTAAATCAACCGGCATGACCACTGCCCATGTTCCAGCTTAATCATTTGCTAATGCAAGCTTTTCAGCTGGCTTCCCTGCCTCTAGTTTTACTCTATCCATCCTAAGACTCCTAAACACATATCTACATACATAAAGCTCAACTCCAATAGGATTTAAGCTCTTACCATTCAGGACCCCTCCCAAGCAGCCCACAGTCCAGCACAAGGAACAACTCACCACTCCCTGACTATGTCATGCACTTCCACACTCATGCTACCTAGAATGCATTCCAGGATCCTCTCTGCCTAGCACACTTCTGGTCATTGTTAAAGATCTAGCTTAAACATCTTTGAAGCCTTCCTTGACTCTCCCTGGGTAAGCATTTAGACCCTCCTTCCTTTTTCTCCAAGAACATTTGCTATGTCCCCTATTGTAGTACTTGTGTGTGTGCTTATCTACTCAGTAATCTGTGGGTTGCTCAAGGTAAGGTCAGGGACTATGTCTGTCACATCTCTGTACCCCTGCCCACTTGCCCAGTCTCTCAAGATGAGCAACCAGACAGACTACCAATTGTGACAGGGGATACACCTCCTCACCCCACCCCCTCAAATCAGGAGTACAAACTCTAACGGCAACAGGAAGTCTTAATAAATTCAACTTCCCCTCTTACATATGCTTCCAGATGCTGCATGGACTCTGACCCCAGAAGAGGTGTTCCTGACCTGACCCCTGGGGCTCCTCTGCCTGGAACAGCCTGTTCAATAGGAATAGGAGAGCGTGCTGTAGATTAAAATTCTTTGGAAAATAATTTCTAAAATGGACTGTGATTATGGGTAGGGCTGGGAACCGCTAGGTCCATCTCAGGAAGTAATTTGTGAAATAACCTCAAGATCTTTATACCCCTTCAAAAGTAAGTGGTAATATTACTACAACGACC
>PVKM010015315.1:0-28033 GCA_004027735.1 Carollia perspicillata | reverse complement strand
GCCCTAGCCCCAGCTGTGGCTCTTTCTTACCCAGGATTCTCCACGTGCCAGCTTCCCTCTTCCATCCCCCATAGTAATAATTCCAGGACTATAGTTATTGCTATTGTTTCAGTTTTTAGCAGTTTCATTTAGTGTTCTTTGCGTCTGTCTGTTTTTTTCTTGTATCTGCCACCTTCCCCTGTGGGTATGACACTGGTGGTGGATTAGCTCAAGGACCGTGCTCACCTTGGTCGCTGGGTCATGATGCTGTGGCTGCCCGAGGGGGCACAGCCCCAGCACCTGAGTCACAGTCTGTGGAGTCCAGCTATCTCACAGTTCTATTGATTTATTTCTAGTGCTGCCAGGCTCCTAGCTGTACATTTAACCAATGCTGGCAGGGACCACAGGTGGGCATTGCAGAAAGGAGACAGGTCCCAAGGGCCACTAGAATGTTAGAATCAAAGCTGAGCCATGAGCCCAGGCCTGGGGTCCCAGGGTGATTCCCTTTTCTCCCCTCAGTAGCATCTGTCCCTTGCTATTGGTCGAGTTCCTCCCTCTGTGATTATAGCGTGAGTGATCCCTTGTGGTCCATCATTTCCATCAGGTTTTCCTGATATATGAAGTTCTTGGGGCACTTTATCTTCTGTCTCTTCCTTGCAGTGGGTGGTTACTGGGTTCCTGACCCTTGGCCAGCCTTGATTCTCACCCTGGTGAAAGCCACAGGCCCCTGTGCCTTCGTCCCTGGCCCTGTCCAGGCCGATTCCAGTGACGCACATGTTTATTCATTCAGTTGGTCATTCAGCAAATAGCTGCCAGAGCAACATTTTTTCGGAGCAAGTGTGTTGCTTGTGGGATACCACTGGGCAGGTCCTGGCTGTGGTCCCTGCCACTGGAAGGGGCGGGCACCTGCTGGTGCTGGCTGGGGTCACACACTCAGTGTCACTTGTGTGGTAGATGTGGGCCTGTGCACGGTGATCAAGATCTGCATCCAGGTGTCTGAGAGGCAGGGCCACCTACCTGCAGTGGACACACCTCTCACCACTCTCCCTGCCACCAGCCCCTTCCCACCAGCGGAGCCTGCCCCCGGAGGCCTGCAAGGCTCCCTCCCCTGCCTCCATCATAAGATGTCTCCAACAGCACCTGCTGAGCCAGGCCGTCCCATGCTGGCCTTGCTGCCTTTCTGGATTTATCAAGTTTATGTTATTTTTAATCACTAATACGTTGAGGGGCTCAAAAGTCAAAACTATGTTCAGTGATGTCTAGCGAGGCAGTGAGAGAGGTGCCCTTGCCCATCCCCTCTCCACCCACACAGATGGCAGACAGATGGCATGTTCTGGAACTTGTTCTTTGGCAGAACCATGAGACCTTCCTCCTCTTCCCTCCTCCTCTCACCCCTGTGTAGGAGTCCATCACCTTTTACTTAACATCCCCTTAAAGATGAACCCATGGTTGTTTTTACTCTCTTCTAAGATTTGTAGCCTTGAGCTGGCTGGCATCATCTGAGGCAGGTTTTGGGATAGCTGGAGGAAAACCCTCTGGGGCAGAAAGGGTCACTGGGTCCAGAGACCTTGCATCCATACTCAGGGTGGCCACGGAATTTAGAAGTAGAGCTTCCCTTTGTTCCCTCCGTGTTTTCCTCCGGGGCATGTACCGCCTTCTGCAGTGCCCTCAATTTACCTTTGCACCAGGCTTCTCTCCTGGCTCCCGAACAGTGCCCAGTATACAGTAAGCGCTCAATATATATATTATTGTACTGCGTGGCCTGTTGTAAGCCACCTAGTCCTTCTGTCCTGGCTTCCTTGCATGTGAGCTGGGGACTCCCACGTCAAGGGGCTGCTTTGAGGATTCAGTGAAAAATTGTCCATCAAGCACTTGGGGGATGTCTGGTCTGACACTCAGGCTGTGACTTCCTGCTTCCATCCTGGAAGCACACCCCTGTAGGAGCCCCCTCCTTCATGCCCTCATTGCCCAGCTTTTGCCTCTGATTCCCCTCCTTCTGCTTCTTTCTCAGCCGTACCAGCACCTACCCCTACCCTGAGACGCCACTGTACACGCAGACAGCAGGCACGAGTTACTACGAGGCTGCGGGCACGGCTGCCCAGGTCAGCACACCTGCCACCTCCCAGGCGGTGGCCAGCAGTGGCTCTGTGCCCATGTACGTGTCTGGCAGCCAGGTTGTCGCCAGCCCCACCAGCAGCGGGGGCGGGACCAGCAACAGCAGCAACGGTGGCAGTGGAGGCAGTGGAGGTGGTGGTGGGGGCAGTGGTGGTGGCAGCAGCGGCAGCGGCAGCAGCAGCGGAGCAGGCACCTACGTGATCCAAGGCGGCTATATGCTGGGCAGTGCCAGCCAGTCCTACTCCCACACCACCCGTGCCTCACCAGCCACCGTAAGTACCAACCGTGACCCCCGAGGAGGCAGGTGGTGGAGACATCCCTGGCAGGAGGAGGGGGGCGGTAGTTGCAGGCCACCATCAGCAGGAGCCTAGGTAGCCTGGTGCCAGAGTGCTAAGATGAGGGTGGCCTGGGATTAACTCCTCACTGTGTGTCCTCAGACAAGTTATTTAGTCCCTCTGAGCCTCAGCTGATATGCATGAAGCTATTAGAGCAGGACTCCAAGAAATGTCACCTACTCTGATTATAATTGATGAGAGCAGTAGATAGTGAGGAGAGGGAAGGGCAGGCACCATCGTGAGGGGAACTGTCTGAGCAAGGTTCTTTGTTCATCTGGCAGGCGTTGAGATAACCTCCCTCTGCCCAGGATGGCTGCACGCAGTCACTCTGGCAACCCTGGATCCCAACCCCAAGTGGGCCCCTCAGCAGCTCTGTTACCATGGGTGGGTCAAGGCCTGGTTGTCATGTGGTGGTCCCTGTCCTCTTAGAGCATGGGGTCTGGAGCAAAGCCTTCCCCACTTTTTTTAAAAAAATCTTCACCAGAGGATATATTTATTGATTTTAGGGAGAGAGAAAGACGGTGGGGGGGGGGGAGAGAGACACACACACACACACACATTGATGTGAGAGAGAAACATTGATCAGTTGCCTCCCATTAGCACCCCAACTGGGCGTCAAACCTGAGACCTTGTGGTGCGTGGGACGACGCTGCAACCAGCAGAGCCGTCTGGCCAGGGCCTCACTCATTAAACCACCCTCCTCTGGCATTTTGGACCACATAACCAAGACGGACACTTCTCAGAAGGCAGGACCTCCCTTATGCACCCATGTAGACTGGCTTCTAGTCTAGTTTTCCTTAGTGCTGGTGTGACCCGCCCGCTAACTCATGCCATGAACCCCGGCTGGGTCCTCACCCAGAGTTTAAAAACATGCCGCACCAGAACAGCGCTGTCCCATGGAACGTCCTCTGGTGAGATAAATGTTCTCTCTGTGACACTCAACTCCGAGGCCTCTGGCCACATGTGGCTATCCAGCACGTGAAATTTGGTGGGGGTCACTGAGGAACTGAGTTAAGTTGCTTTGTTAAAACTATTTTTGTATAATTTTAGAGTCACAGGAGATACAAAGATGGTAGAGAGAGATCCCCATGGGGCCTTTCCCCAGACTACCCAGCTAGTCACATTCGACATAACTGTAGTATACTATCCAACCAGGCAGCCAGCATTGGTGCAGTGTGGGAGTCTGCTCCTGTGTGTGGGCGGGCGAACCACCGTCACAGTGAAGAAGCGGAACTGTTCCAGTGCCACAAAGGTCTCCCTGCTGGCAGCCCTTTCCAGTCACCCCCCTCCTTCCCAAGATCCCTAACCCCCTGAGGCCATGAGTCTGGTCCCCATTTCTACAACGTCATTTTGAGAATGTTTTATGAATAGACTCATATTCCCTGTGACCTTTAGACATTAGCTTTTTTCACTCAACACAAATTAATTTAAATTTGTGTTTAAATAGCTGTACGTGGCTGATAGCGACTATATTGGACAGTGCAGTTCCAGAGAGTTCCGTGGGACTTAGTTCCCATGGGTCATTATGATATGATGTGCCTTACTTTGTGGTCGTCAGGATCACAATTGGAGATAGGTACAGAGAGCACCTAGCAATGAGTACTACAGTCCCAACTCACCTGTGAGCGGTACAGTCCAAGGCCCCAGTGGATGCCTGAAACCGTGGGTTGTACTGAACCCTATGTATACTGTGTTTTTTCCTATACGTACACACCTATCATTAAAGTTTAATTTACAGATTAGACACAGTCAGGGATTAACAACAACTTGTTATAAAATAGAACACTTATAATAACAATATATTATAGTAAAAGTTTTGTGAGTGTGGTCTTTACTCTCTCAAAATATCGTATTGTACTGTACTTAACGTTCTTTCGATGAGAGTACAGTGCCGGCATGGCGAGATGGAGTGGGGTGAATGACTAGGAATTGTTGCACAGTGAGTTAGGTTACTATTGGCCTTCTGATGTTACGTCAGGAGAATTATCTACTCCACTGATCCTGGAGCATCAAGCCATGACAGTGTCAGTGGTTAGCTGTCAAGAGCAGACAGTGTTGATGGCTGGGGAAATTGAATATTTTCAGACCATGGTTGACCTTCAGCAGCTGAAACCACAGGAAGCGAAACCATGGAATAGGGGGAAATACTGTACTTAAGAAACCGAAGCGATTCTTAGCACTCTTTCATCCTCTGGCCCCAGGTCCAGTGGCTCCTGGACAATTATGAGACGGCCGAGGGTGTGAGCCTGCCGCGGAGCACCCTCTACTGCCACTACCTGCTGCACTGCCAGGAACAGAAGCTGGAGCCCGTGAACGCCGCTTCCTTTGGCAAGCTCATCCGCTCTGTCTTCATGGGCTTACGCACCCGCCGTCTGGGCACCAGGTGGGGCCCCCTGCCCCGGACAGCCATGAGGACCACCCCACCCCAAGTTATCCAGGGCCTCGGCCTCCCTTATGTCCTCACTCACTCCCTTCCAAGCCCACTGGCCTCTATACAGCTTCCCACCCTGGGGCCTTTGCACTACCTGTGCCTTCCGCCTTGTCTGCTTTTCCCTACCTCTTTACTGAGTGTCCCTTGGCCCCCTTAACTAAAACTGCATCCTCTCCCCACCTCTTTGACACTCCCACCCTTCCCCCTTCCCTGCTTTTTCTCCTTGGCACTTCCCATCGTTCATCATGCCTCTTATATTATTTACTTCCCTTTTTCTTACCTGTCTTCCAGTGCTGAAATGCACATACCTTGTGAATGCAGGGACTGCACAGTCTGTGTTTAATCAAGGACCCTGAGACAGTGAATTCAGCCAGCAAGGAACAGGGAGCCATTCCATGTACCCATCTGTCCCCGCCTCTCTCCTGCAACCCTCACACCTTCCCCATGCATCACTCAGTTCCAGTTGCAGCTTAGGTGTCACCTCATAACCCTGGGTAAAGTGCTGCATCTTTGCCTCCATATCCTCACCTGTCCCTCGAGCAGCCTTCATGGGGTGTGGATAAGGAGCATGTGGATTTGTAGTCACTCAGAGCTCAGAACAGCACCTAGCGTGTTCTTATGACTAGCAGTCAAAGTCTTTACTGCTCCATGCCAGGACCAGGAGTTGAGGATGCCCCAGACATGGCCCTGTGTTCTCAGAGCTTAGTTGGCACATGGGTGCCTCTCCTGGCACCCATAGTCCCTGTGCTTCCCGGCACAACACCCTGGCTCTGTGGAATGTGTATGTCCCCCCAAGCTGCAAGGAGGAAGGTATGATGTGAAGCTTGCAGTGGATGACTAGTGGTGTCTCCAGCCCAGCCCTGCCCTCACCCTCCATTTCACTTCCAGGGGCAACTCCAAGTACCACTATTATGGCCTGCGCATCAAGGCTAGCTCACCCTTGCTTCGGCTGATGGAGGACCAACAGCACATGGCCATGCGAGGCCAGCCCTTCTCACAGAAGCAGAGGTAAGAGGGTGGGCTGGACCTTGCACCCAAGTGTGGGGAAGGGTGTTCTGGCTGACCCCCACCCAATTGGCCCACCCATCCCTTCTCCCCCAGGCTCAAGCCCATCCAGAAGATGGAGGGCATGACCAACGGTGTGGCCGTGGGGCCACAGCAGGCCACCGGGCTATCAGACATCAGCGCCCAGGTCCAGCAGTACCAGCAGTTTCTGGGTGAGAGCCCCCTGGCCCATGGGCCGGGGCCTGGGGCAGGGTCTGTGGTCCCCAGGTGGTTCACTTGCCCTCCCTGAGCCATGTGCCATGGGGGACTCCTGCTTGATAGGAGAGCGGTGACAACTTAATTGGATCCCAGGATGAGGTTCCAAGGGGACAGGCAAGTAGGGGACAAAGGGCCTCATGGTATCACTTCCTGCCCCCAGATGCTTCGAGGAGCCTCCCTGACTTCTCAGAGCTTGACCTCCAGGGCAAAGTGCTGCCTGAGGGCGTTGGGCCCGGGGACATCAAGGCCTTCCAGGTCCTATACCGGGAACACTGTGAGGTAGGGCAGCCTGGCAGGTGGGCAGGGGTGAGGGAGGGCCATGCTGCCCCATGACACCCATGAACGTCTGGCCTCCCCAATAGGCCATCGTTGACGTCATGGTGAACTTGCAGTTCACCCTGGTGGAGACGCTGTGGAAAACCTTCTGGAGGTACAACCTCAGCCAGCCCAGTGAGGCACCACCTCTGGCCGTGTGAGTCCCCAGGGGAGGGTGGGGAGGAGGAGAGGAAGGGGGTACTGTGTGAGTCACCTCAGGCATCATGCAGGAGTGGAAGTACCTGCCTGGCTCCTGCAGTTGGCAGGGTACACATGGCTTTCTGACCCCCCACTCTAGAGTACACATGTGTATAGGTCTGATGATGGTGAGTGCATGGGATGGTGCTCCCCACTGAATCACTTCCTCCCTGTGGTGGGTGGGTGGGTGTCTATGCTCCCAGCTAGAGGCAGGGAGCATCTGCCTGACCCCAGGGCATTGTCCGTAGGCATGATGAGGCTGAGAAGCGGCTGCCCAAGGCCAGCCTGGTGCTGCTGTCCAAGTTCGAGCCTGTGCTGCAGTGGACCAAGCACTGTGACAACGTGCTGTACCAGGGCCTGGTGGAGATCCTTATCCCTGATGTGCTGCGGCCCATCCCCAGTGAGTGCACTGCTGCTGCCCCCTCAACCCCACACCCCGCCCCTGCCCCAGCCCTGATCAGCCCCCACTGCCACCCATAGGTGCCTTGACCCAAGCAATCCGGAACTTTGCCAAGAGCCTGGAAAGTTGGCTCACCCATGCCATGGTGAACATCCCTGAGGAGATGCTGCGGGTGAAGGTGAGGGTGTGAGGGGCTCAGGTGAGGAGCCAAGGACTGGGGGCCTGGGTTCAGCCCAGCTCCTCCGTCCCTGCTGCAGGGCTGAAGTCTGGAGGGCTGGTGGCTGGGTACCTCACTACCTCTGACCAATAGGGGTGATAAGATTTGTCCCCATGCCTATCCCCTGGGAGCAGGTTTTTGGGTATTGTCTTTACCAGTCAGCTTCCTCAGATGCCCATTTCTGAAACACAATTCCTTTGTAGTTTTTTTTGTACACAACACAGCATCTTAAAAACCAACTGCAAACTTAAAGTAGTTTTCTTCAGACACCCTTGACAGAAAGTGCTTTAAGTGTTCAGAAATAGATAAAGTCTAAAAAAAGAAAGAAGGGAGTGACATCTATAAGGACACAGAACAATAGCTGTCTTCATCAGTTGCTTGCTGCATGCTCACTCCTTAGATGTGAGGAATTAGATGGTATGTGCTTGCTGTTGGGTAAAAAAGAAAAAAAAAAGTTTTTTTAGTCTGCAAAATGCTAACAAGACAGCTAAGCAGAGCTGGTGTCAAAAGAATCAGCCATGGATACTCTGGACACAGGGCAGGACTGCGGGCCTGTGGGGAGAGTAGAAGCTAGATCCAGGGGAAGCCCTTCAGAACAGACAAGACTCATGTATTCATTCATTTATTAAACATGCACTTACTGAGCACCTACGGTGTGCCCAATATGGTTCTTAGTGCTGGCAGCACAGCAGTGACCAAGATGGACAAAACCTACACTCATGGAGCTGATATTCACTGGAATAACTGGAACAAAAATTTATTGAAGCAGTGCCCTGTCTGGGCAGTGCCCACTAAGATTTTCCGTTGTGTCCTTTCATAATAACAGTAATAATGGTGGTCAGGCACACCACTGATTTTTTTGACCCACACTTTGGGTGGGTGGACACCCGAAGTTTGAAATCCGCCACCCTTTGATCTCCCAACAAAGGCAACGAGGCATACCCCCTCTTTCTTCTTAGGGGAAAGAAAAGGGCTCAGAAAGGTTGCAGTGGGTGTGGGTTTTGGGGAAGCCACATGCCCCTGCCCCATCGCCCCCAGGTGGCAGCTGCTGGCGCCTTTGCGCAGACTCTGCGGCGCTACACATCCCTTAACCACTTGGCGCAGGCAGCGCGTGCTGTGCTGCAGAACACGGCCCAGATCAATCAGATGCTGAGCGACCTCAACCGGGTGGACTTTGCCAACGTGCAGGTGAGCACAGGGCAGGGCAGGTGAGCGCGACCTGCTGGGCAGTAGGCCCTGGATGGCAGCTGAGCCGGGGAATGCTCTCCCACTGTGCCCCAGGAGCAGGCTTCGTGGGTGTGCCGCTGCGAGGACCGCGTAGTGCAGCGGCTGGAGCAGGACTTCAAGGTGACGCTGCAGCAGCAGAACTCATTAGAGCAGTGGGCGGCCTGGCTGGATGGCGTCGTGAGTCAGGTGCTCAAGCCCTACCAGGGCAGCGCCAGCTTCCCCAAGGCTGCTAAGCTCTTCCTCCTCAAGTGGTCCTTCTACAGGTGTGCTTGGGATCCTACTACGGAATGGGCGGGATCCGGGAGCGGTGGGGCCTCCAAAGGGTCCTTGGAGAAAGTAGGACCAGAAAAGGACCCGCCTTCCTGGGGGCCTAGGTGGCCTTTCCTGAAGGCAGATGTGGGGGCGGGGTGGAAGCGTGTGAGGGCCCTCTCACTGGTACACGCAGAAGCCTCTGCTGGCTGAGCTGGGTCGGGGCAACTGGGCTTGCTCGAGCCTGTGGCGGAAATGGGGTTATGAGGAGTGGATCACTGGGCTTTATGCCTTCTCTTCATTGCTGCTCCCAGCTCCATGGTGATCAGGGACCTGACCCTGCGCAGTGCGGCCAGCTTCGGCTCCTTCCACCTCATCCGGCTGCTCTACGATGAGTACATGTACTACCTGATTGAGCACCGCGTGGCCCAGGCCAAGGGCGAAACCCCCATCGCTGTCATGGGAGAGGTGAGAGAAGGAGCGCTGAGGGTGCGGGCAGGGCACCCCTTGGTGGAACCTTCACCCTTTTTCCTTTCCCTCCCATCCTTCCAGTTCGCCAACCTGGCCACCTCGCTGAACCCTATAGACGCAGACAAAGGTAGGTGAGGCTTGTCCCTGTTCAGGGCGTGAGTCCGGGATGGGCTGGGGTGAAGGAGATGCCGCAGGTAGGAGGGCAGTTAGGGACACTGAGCTGTGCTGAGCGGTCTGGTCTTTTTCTCCCAGACGAGGAGGAGGAAGAGGAGGAAGAGAGTGAAGATGAGCTGTCACAGGACATCTCTCTGGCGGCTGGCAGCGAGTCGCCTGCGCTGGGACCTGAGGCCCTGGAGCCACCCGCCAAGCTTGCGCGGACAGACACCCGAGGCCTCTTCGTACAGGCACTACCCTCCAGCTAAGCCCTGGGCCTCCTCTACCCTGCCCAGCCCAGCCCGCCCGCCCGCCCGCCCCCTTTGCCCCCCCATGCCAGGGTCCCTCAAAGCTTCTGTGGCTTCGCTGTCCCCACTCCAGCCTCGGCCAGGGCGGGGAGGGGGCCTCCAAGGCAGGGAAGGCAAGGGGGTCCCCACCCCCAACGGGGCCGGCACAATCACAGGGCCGGGTGAAGCCACAGCTGCAAACTCTGACACAAAAGACGTGCCTTACGGAACCCGCCGCTGTGCCCAGGTGCCCTTTGGGGCAGCAGCCCGGCCCTTTGACCCCGAAGGCAGCAGCCTCTCCCTCCCCGCCCCACCCTCAGGGGGCAGGCAGGCAGGCCCCCTCCCCTGTTAACTTATTCAGCTCGCTGGCTTTGCACAGCCTGTCCTGGGCCCATTCCTGAGCCCCGGGTGGGCACAGGTGGGCATCGTAGGGACCCCTCCACACTGTCAGCAGCAGCCCCGGGACCCCTACCCCAGCAACCCCACTGCTCCCTCCTTGGTATAAGTGCAATTAAAGCCGTGGGTGTCGCATCTACAGAGCTGGGTCCTCCCTTGCCCCACAGCCCCAGAGCGGGGCACTGTCTGGCCTGGCTCCAAGGAGGGCGGCAGGGGGCACCGCCTCCAGCTTCCAAAGAGCAGTGGGCTGGGCCTGGTGCCGGAGCCCGGAGGGGCCTGCTGCGGGCAGCAGGGCCTGGAATTGGCCTGCCCGTCAAGGCCTGGGCTCCACTCGCTCAGATCCAAAACCCCCCCACATCCTGCTGCCGGTTTGTAATGGAACCTCTGTGCTTCTCAATGCCGTGCGCCCGCCCCTGCCCCCCACCATGACTATTGTGCGATTTGTGAGTGCCGCCCAAGCGGAGTCGGTAACTTGGGTTTTTTTCCAACCATCATGGCCTTATCTGTTCCAGTTTTCTCAGTGTTTTCAAGCTGTGAGATAGATGTTTATGGCAAAAATCAAAAAAAGAAAAAAAGCCTGACCTATTGTATAAAAATCACTATTTTGTGTGCTCCGCAGTGCTGCAAGCTTTTGGGGTGGCGACCCACTCCCCACCATGCCCTTGGGCTCCCCTCCCAGCAGTGAAAGTGTGGTAGTCTAGTGTGCCAAGCCGTTTTCTACCTTTTTGTAGTCTTTCTTAAAACAATAAATTCCGCTGTGATATTTGGCTACTGCTGACTCAAGGGCCTTGGCGGGGTGGGGTTTGGGGGCTGGAGGCTCTAGTTGCCCCCCGTTGCTGTTAAGGGAGCTCAGAGAGATTCAGAAATAAAACATTTATTACATGAAGAGGAATAATGGGGGAGGGGACGGCCACGATGTTTGCCACCTCAGTTGGGGAGGCCTGGGGTGGGAATCAGGGTCTGTTCAGCCTCCCAGGGGGGCAATGTCCACACTTGTAGCCTGGGAAGGGGGGGAAATACACAAGGAGCAATGGCCCATGCCCAGTTCAGGATGAAGGTGGGCACTTGACACTGGAGGGACAGGGGACTCCCTCCCTCTGCCCCTTCCCAACTTAAATAGGCATAAATAAGGAGCATCCAGACTCTGAAGCCACCAGGGGCTGCCCTGCCCAGCCCTCTTCCCATAGCCTAACACTAGTGGCGGTTGTTGGGCGGCTGGCCGGCCAAGAGGCTGCCGGGAAGGCGGCCAGCCCCCAGGCCACGGAGGTAGTTGGAGTCAGTGTCCAGGACAGCCAGACCCTCACAGCACAATCCATGTGTATCGCTCGCTGTCTGCCAGAACCTTCAGTGAGCACCCTGTGGGGAAGGGTTGGGACAGACCATGGAATCTCGACTGGAGACCCAGTTGTGGGAGAGGCCTGCCTCTTTCCCAGACCTAATTTGGGGACCCTGCTGTGTTCTCTCTGCCTCCCACCTATAGCCACCCAATAAATGTCCACCGAATGAATGAACAGCTTTGCTGGGGATCTCTTGGTGCCACACCTGCTAGGCCCTCTCTGAACTGGCCCCCAGGCATGGCCTGGCTAGGCTGCCCTCCCTTCACCCCAGTTCCACAGCATCCACTAGCATAGCCAGCGTGCTCATCCATTCCTCAACACCGGAGTCTGTCTGCTCTGGGCCTGGCCTGGCACTGGGAAAACAAGCTCTGTCCTACTGTCATTAGGTCATAGGGCCCACCTTTGTGCAGTGCCTCGTTAGTCATCCTGTTGACGTAGCGGCCGCTGCTCTCTGGCACCAGCCACTTCATGACCATGTCCACACAGCTCTTGCGGTATGAGCTCCAGACACTGCCGCTGAGGGCAAGAGGGCGAGGGCACTCATGCTCTGGCCACCCACCCTGGGCCCTGGCCCCAGCCCAGCCTTACCTGGTCTGCCCTTTGACCTCAGTGAGGTCACCCACATTGACTGTCACGAAGATGCCCGTATTGAGGTCCCATGCCACCTTGAGGCTGGTGTGATAGGTCTTTGGTCTGCAGGGGGTTGGGGAACAGAGCTGGAACCCAGGCTGCCCCATGGGGCTTTTTTGTCTTTGGAACAGTAATGGAGCACCTGATCCAAGTTGGGGGGGTGGGCAGGAGGAACCTTCTCACATCCCCATGCCCCCACACTGACGGTCTGAGTGTGGCACCCTGCTGGACAAGGGCAGGGTTCCTCTCCACTCACCGGAGCTGGCCTTCCTCAGTTGGGGACGGGAAGGCCAGAAGCAGCAGGCCAATGTTGATCAGGACCTGGTTGGTTTCTGGGCAGACCTGGGGTGAGGGGTGAGTGGTGACAGCCACTGAGGTGACACCCAGAGCAGAGAGGCCCAGGACCCCCTTTGTCCCACCCCTGGACCCACCTCCAGGATGACGATGTCATAGTCACTGAAGGAACAGAACTGGTGGCCCCAGGTGGCATCATGGCGGATGACTTCATTGATGACATACTCGAAGTCCAGCGTGAGCTGCTCCACTGTCAGGTACTGACCCTGTGGGCAGTGAGTAGAGAGGGACAGGGAAGGACTATGCCAACTACCACCCCAGCAGGTCTGCTGGGGCTACCCCTTGTCCTGTCCACCACCCTCACCTACCTGAACAGCAGCTCGCTCCCGCATGGGCCTCAGACTGCGTCCACGGAGATCGGTCACCACAAAGGGCAGGGAGATCTTGTCATCCTCAAATTCTGAGGGGGCAGGAAGTGTAGGGGTGAGGGCAGTGAGAGGCCTGAGGCCCACTCCATGCTAGCCTCCCATGCCTGGGGCCCTGCCTGCTTGGCGGGCTCCCTGCTCACCATCCTCTGGCTCTGTCCCTTCGCCGGACCCTAGCACGTAATACAGCTTGGTGTAGTTGACATAGCCAGGTTCAGGCACTGGCTCCTCTGCTGCAGGGGGGCTGTCCCGGGGTGCCACCTCTCCACCTGGGGCTAGAGGCTCAAAGGATGGGCGGCAGCAGCTGCCTGAGGGCCCCGTGCAAGAGGGTGGCCGGGCTTCCTCTAAGGTCCCACCCTTGGCCTCTTTGGCCCTGCGGAAGATGTCAGCTACAAACTCCTTGGCTTTGGCGATGGCAGGTGAGGGCTCAGGGACCCCAGAGGGATGGGCTGGGGCCACCTCAGGGCAGAGGCTGGGAAGTGCTGGGGGCACCTCTAGGCTCTGGGGCCCAGGGGGACTGGGCGGGGCTGGGGGATAGGTGGTGTGGTCATACAGGATTTGGCAGAAGCTGCTATCACCTGGAATATAAAAAGAAATATAGGTGTAGGGTGGGAGGGGTGTCAATTACGCAGCTTAAGTCCAGCACTCTCTCCTACCCTGGAGGGGTCCTAAGAAATTCTATGCTAAATGATCAGTACAAAACACCCAGAAGAGCAAAAGGCCTTTTATATGCATACACATGGACACATTCATTCTAACCTTAATCCTGAGCATCTACTATATACAACAGACACAGGACACAGGAGTGAACAAAACAGACAAAAAGTCCCTGCCTTTGGGGAACTGACAGTTGATGGTGACAGTAGATAAAAACCACATAAAAAAAAAAACAAACAAACAAAAAGAAAGCCAAGTAAGTTTGAGAGTTTACTACACTCCATCCTTCTCAACATGAGCCAAACCAGTGCAAGCAAAGCCTGCGAATCCTCAGCCTCTTTGTCTCTGCCTCACTAGGGCCACACTTCTAGGGAGTGTGGGCTAGGCGTGGAGAGCCCCACACTAAATGAACGAAGCAACACCATGGCTGGGCCCTGTGCCCAACCTGTCCCATCTCCTTTGGGCCCCCACAAGCAATGGTGGGGCAGGGGGTGTTCCTCTCAGGTCACAGAAACTTGTCCAAGGCCACACCACGAGATAATCAGAGTCTACCAAAGCCCTCCGAACCACCAGACTGGTGGCACTTCTGGGGGTGAGGGGGGTGAAAATGAAAATGGCCAAGTCAAAACTCTCCTTCTGTATATACCCTCCTCTAGTGAGATGAGCATTAGATATCACAGTGCCCCTTCCCTGGGCTAGGTGCACATGGCTGAGTCTCGTCTGATATGGTCCTTCCTCACGGGACCCATGGCTGTGAGGGCAGGGAGCAGGGGCCCCATCTAGGCCAGGCTCATTGGGAGATCGCAGCTCAGGGAGGGGCAGAGCCTTGCCTACATGGGCTCAGGGGGCCAGGGTAGGAGTGGGAAGGCCCCAGTGGGTCCAGATACAAGGTGCCCCGGCGCTGGCTGGTTTGTGGGCTCTGTTTCGTTTTATTTTTTAATAAACTCTAAGACAAAGTTTATTTAGAAAGTTACAGAGGTAACTGAAGAGAGCCAGCTGGGCTGTGTAGGCTCAAGAAACGAATTACAAAAGCAAAAGAAGGACCCTTGGAGCTTAGGAGGATGGCAAAGGTAACACACCTGGGGGGAAGAAGGGGGGAAGGGAAAGGGAAAGGGAAAGGCGTAAGGGAGAGAGTGCACCCTTGGGCTGTTTTGGACATTTAGTCCTCTCTTCACACCCACAGCCTTCCCACCCCAGGGACAACTCCTTTACTGCAGTTAGTGGACTTCTTTTTATTTGACTGCATTGTTGCAAAATTGAAACATTTTATATTAATGCAGAACTTTAAGGCACCCTCCCTAGACATGATGCTGGAGCTCCCACTGGGTCTGGTGACCTGAGGGCAGTATCTGCCCTAGTCTGCCTCCTGCATCCCCAGGAATGAACGCCAGCTGGCCCCCAGCTCCCACCACCACAACCTTGGACACGCCCAGGTGCAGGGCTGCTGGGCCTAAGTCACACTCTGTTGCCATGTTGCCCTGGGAGTGGGTAGGGGGAAGGCCCCAGGGCTCCACAGCACGACCGACCAGTGGCATTATCCAGCTTCCTAACGTTTGCTGCTCTGTCCAGGGACATCACCTTCTGATTTTCACTGGCAGTTCTCTGATTACCAAGATGTAAGAGGGCCATTTGTCCATTCACCACTCCCTAAAATTTTGAACTCATGTTTCTCCTTTTGAAGATAAGGCAGTACTATGTGGTCCAAAATGACTGCCACTGGCCCCACGTGATTTTAAACTAAATGTAACTAAAATTAAATAGTCAAACACTCAGTTCCTTGGTTACATGAACCACTTTCATGTTTCTACTGATGGCAGCTGTAGTGGACACAGACACGGAATATCCCAGCCCCACGGGAAGTTCTAGTGGACATTGCTGGGGTGAGGCATGGCTGGGTTTGGATCTTAGCACTCACAGCTGGTGGCTGTATGATCTTGGATGAGGCACCTTTCCAATTCTGTCTCTTGTCACATGGGGTAATGACAAGACTGACCACGCAGGATTTACAACAAATGCTGAGACTACCATCAGACCTGGAGCCTACCTGCCGAGTGGACCGAGACAGCACAAGCCACCAAGGAGTAGCTGGTGTTGAGCAGTACCACCTGGTCCTTCTTGAGCTGGAAGGCGGGCTGGAAAGTGGGGAAGGGATATACCACCTGGTACTTGGTGTGCAGCATGAAGCCGTGTCGCAGGCACTGTGCACTAGGGTCACCTGTAGCAACACATGCCCATGGGCTCAGTCACCACCCTGGAGCAGGGAGGCAGGCGGCCCAAGCTGCAAAGGCCCCCAGCCCCTCACCTGGATGGGCCCGGCTGGCTTCCTGGCAGGCGGCACAGCGGCCTGGGGGTGGTACAGCCACCGTGCTGATGTAGATGTCGCGGTGGTTCTCGTCACTCATCATCATCATGTTCATAAGCATCCCATTGGCTGAGCGGGTGCTGGGGGCCAGTACAGCCTCAGCTGCCTGGCCTGTGTGCCCTCCCCTACCTACCCTCAGCCTCCTCATCCCTGAGTCTCACTTGAAACCAAAGACGATGACCTTGGATGCATCGCTGGGCCACTCACACACGGTCAGGTACAGATCACTGTAGATTTCCTCATCCTGGAAAAGCCGCACCTGTCGGACCTGAGCAGCACAGTTTGGGTCAGTGCTGGTCAGAGTGGGCCAGGGCCTGCAGGAGCCCATCAGAGGCTGCATGGTGCTGGGCTGGAATTGAGGCCAGGACTGAGCTGGCAAACACCCCCGACTGGTGGTGTCTCAGGTCAGAGAGCCCCAAGCAGCCTCCAGCCCACGCTCCTCTGCCTTCTTGAGGACAGGTTGAGGAGGCAGCCCTCACAAATGGGGAAACAGAAAGGCTGGGCTTCGGATTGAACGAAGCCCACTGGAGCCCTGCCCCAGCAGATGGGACTCAGACACATTGGTTCCCAGCCCCATCCACCTGAAACCCATTTACCTTGCTGAGCTCATATGAAAACTGGGGTAATAGCACCTATTTCCTGGTGTAGGGTCGAGGAGTCAAGGTCAGGGCCAAAGCCAGTGTGGCAACCCACTTGGTCACAACAAAGCTAACAGGTCTCACCTGGTACGAGGCTATTAAGATTCTATGGGCTGTATCTGCTTAGCTGAACCATATAAAATTGCCGCTATTTACCCATTTTCAATTCTAAAAATGACAATTTCATGTAGTCTGACCTAACATGGAACCCTGACCATTTCCCAATGAGCACACTATCTCCTCAAGGAACCTGAGGCTCAGAGGGGTGACATGACCTGGTGGGGTCACGCTGTTGAGTACCAAGCCTGGCCCTACCAGCTTGAGCTTGCTGTGGACGTTGAACTCCCACCAGTACAGGTGGTAGATGTAGAAGGAGAAGTCGTCGTCCCCACTGCTGCTGGTGTAGGAGAGAACGTACCGGCCGCACTTGGAAAAGCCCAGGAAGATATGTCTGGCGGGGCAGAGGGCAGATGGGCCAGGTCAGGGTCAGCCCACCACCCTGCCCAGCTGCCCCCCTGCCCGGCCTTAGCCTCACCCTGCATAGAGGAAGTCCTCGTCCACGATGCTCTTAAGGGAGACACAGACTCTGGGTGGCAGCTTCCGGAAGAGGCGAGGGGAGAGCTGTCCACTGATCTAGGGAAGGGGTGATCAGGACTCTTGAGGCACCATTAAGCAGACACCTGCAGCCCCCCAGTCCCCTCACCCAAGGTACAGCAGTGCTGCACGCAGGCCTACTCCCTGCCAATCATAAAAATCAAGGGTGGTCCAAGTTCTAGAAGGTGGGATTAGCTAGGGGAGATGGATGGGCTGGACTTCCCTTGACCCTCCCTCTCCACCAGGGACCCAGGCTACCCTCCCAGCCCCACACTTCTTCAGCCTCAGGGTCCCTCTTACCCAAGGTCCCAAACTCTACGGACCATCACTTTCCCCCTTGGAAGGGTTCCTAGTCACCCCTGGCCACACTGGGCCAGCCACCTGGTTGCCTTCCTGAAGGCTGCCTCACAGCACACTGAGCTGTGGGCATCCTCGACTGCTAAGGAGGCTAGGATGGAGGCTTGACCAACTGCACTCACCTGTCCTTGACCCCACCAGCCAACACACAGGGTGCTCAGGCCCCTTGGGACAGCCCTGGCTTCAGCTGGAGACCAGCTGAGGCAGACATAAGGGTGGGGCTGACCAGTGGCCTTCCAATTCCTTCCTGACTCCCCCTTCTCAATTAACTTAGCCCCCTTTGAACTGATGCCTTCATCCCAAAAACTTCACCAAGGAAGGATTTGGGGAGACAGGCAGACACAAGCTAGGTGCTAGGTGATAAGGACACCCAGGCTGCCACCCAGTCTGATGGGGGATACACAGTCCTGCACTCAAGAAAATCCAGTCTAGTGGAAAAGGGATAGCCTTGTCTTGGGGAGCTCCCTGGTCAATACGGAAGACAGTTCAGCCCTCAAGGAGATCCTAGCCTGATGGCAACAGCCCTGTCAGCAAGGCCCACGCTGACAAGGGAGACTCGATACCCAGTTACCCATCCAGAGAGCTTCCAAGCTGAGGGTGGAGCCACAGTTTAGCGCAAGGAGCTCCCAGGCTGAGGGCGGAGACTGTCCCTGCCCAGGGAGCTCCAGTCAAAAGGAGACACAGCCCAGTCCTCAAGAAGCTCAGCACCCGCCTAACAGAGAAGGCGCGCTCCCTATCCACAGTGCTGACCCGACCACAGATTCACTGCTCTCTGCCCTCTCAGAGCTCCCAAACTGACGGGGAGAGGTCCTGGCGCACAGTCTGATAGGGGAGAAGAAACCCTCTTCAGGTGGCTCCCAGTCTGAAGGGGAAGGCCAGGCCCTCTCCAGGGAGCTCCCTCCCATTGAGTAAGGGGACCGCAGCAGGTACAGGAACTCCCAGCTACCGGGTAGTGAGAGCAGGACAGGGAGAACACCAAGCGGAGAAAGCTCAAAGCCGGTAGAAGGGGCTCTGCCAAGGGGACGAGAAGGCTCCACAACGGAGAGGCCACGGGAGCAGGGTTTTGAAGAGTCTGACCCTGAATCGCCCCCTTCCCTTTTACTCCTCTAGCTGCATGTAAGGTCCTCTCCATCCTAGCCCCGTCGCCGGTGCCCCGCCTCCAACCCCTCCATCCAAGCCCCCCGCGAGAGCCCCCTACATCCAAGCCCTCTCCCCGGGGCACCGCCCAACTCCCTCCCTCCGACCCCCTCCCCTGGGGCTCCGCCTACAACCCCTCACCCCGCGAACTCCCTCCTTCCCTCCGCCTCCTTCGTCCCTCTTCCGCACCCTCTGGCACGATCCTCCAGGAATCTGGGCCTCACCTTCACCCGCTCCAGCTGCTTGAGGACGTGCTCCCGCCGACGCCCCGCTGCCCGCTTCCCCCCGGCGCCCCCGGGGCCGCCACCCCCGCTCCCAGCCCCGCTGTTCCGCTCCGATTTCGAGCTGGGCGCCATTTTCATCCCCTCCCTCCACTTCCGGAGCAACCGGCCTCTTCGCCCCTCCCCTGCCGCCTCCTCATTGGCCCTTTCACGGAATTGCGGCCCGCCGGTTGGGTGAGAGTCCGAAATTGGGGCCCCGTCCCTCTATCCCTGTCCATCACAGCTACCTAGGCCCTTGATTGGTAGAAACAGTACGGCCTCCGCGGTTGTCGACGTATTCCCGCCTTCTCTCAAGTAAGACACCCGAGGCTCCTTCCGCGCCTCACGCCAAGATGACTTTGATCCGATAGGCGCAAGCCCCTGTCCGTCTTGACGGTGTCACTCCCCTCTGTGGCTAGTGGGTTTCTATAGAGACCAAGGGCGGTTTAGGCCGGTGGGCGGAGCGAATAGAGCCTATGGTCCAGAAGGGCCTGAATCCCCAGCCTAGAGACATCAACGCTGAGGTCTGGGGAATACGCGAGGGTCACCGGGCGGACGGAGGAAAATGATACGAAAAAAAAGGGAGGAGGTTCGATTAAAACATCTTTTAGATGAGGGCCGGCCTAGTGGGATGATGATAATGATAGTGATGATAGCATCAATCGCTTACATAGCTGTTTATATGTGTCAGACACTGTTTTGAGTTTACAACAATTCTCTGTAGTAGCTAACTGTTATGCCCATTTTACACATGATAGTAATCATAATAATTGTCTGCCGTGAGCATCACCCGCGTGTGTGTTAGCTCATTTAATCTTTGCAAAAGTTTTCGGGGTTGGCCCTTTTATATCTTCATTATACACATGATGAAACCAAAGCTTACAGTGTAGTGCCCCCTGTAGTGCAACCTGGCACATGTATACATACCTCAGATGCGAGCTATTGTGACTATAAGCTAATCCTTATTCTTTTAGCCTCGCTTTCATTTATTTAACAAATATTTATTGAGCACCTACAATGTTCTAAACGCTGTGGATACAGCAGTGAACAAGACAGATGATAAATGAAATAAATTTCTATCTCATTTCATGTCAGAAGGAAGAAAGCTACTTAGGGCACAGAGAGTCCCTGTGAAGGTAAGGAGGAGGAATATTCCAACAAAGACAATAGTTTCAGGGAAGTGAAGGTGGCATAATAAACCAGAGACACAACAAGGCCAGCTAGGCCAGACTAGGAATGAGCACAGAAAACAGACAAGGACCAGGAAGCAAGTAATAAGTGTATGGGGCTTGTAGGTAAGCAAGGCATTTGGATTTTACTCTTAAATATAAGGGGAAGCCTCTGGAAGGTTTTTAGAAGGTGATGGAATGTGACATGAGATTTAAAGGAATATTGTGATTCAAAGAATGAAGTAAACACCCATGAGTTCATACAGTATAAATGATTGAATAAATAAATGTGGGGGGAGGACCACTCTTTCTTAAAAAAGATGTCCAATTAATAAAGACACTTGGGCAGGCCACTGTGTTCTGTTCCAGCTGTCTGCCTGGGGTTGGGGTGAAGCGGAGGGAGGGAGGGCTGACAATGAGGCACAAGAACACGTTAGGGGTGATGGAAATGTTCACTATCATAACTATGGTGATGGCTTTGCTGGTGCATACATGTGGAATTTTGGAATGATGCATTTTGACTAATTTAAATATCAAATATTTTACTATTTAATAAATCATTGAATATTTTCATTTTATTGTATGTTATATAACCTCAATCAATTTTTTTATTCAACAGACACACAAGGATACATAGTAGCAAGCCCCACTGCACACTCAGCCCCAGCCACCCAGTTCCTCCCGCAGAAACAGCCAGTATCTTTTTTTTTAAAGATTTTATTTATTTACCTTTAGAGGGGAAGGAAAGGAGAGAGGGAGAGAAACATCAATGCATGGTTGCCTCTCATGCATCCCCTGCCAGGAACCGGCCTGCAACCCAGGCACATGCCCTGTCCGGGAATTGAACCACGGTTGTTTGGTTTGCAGTCCTGTGCTCAAGCCACTGAGCCACACCAGCCAGGGCAGCCAATATCTTTTTTAACTTATGAAAATGATCAAAATTGTTAGCCTCACTCTAATTTTTTTTTCTCACAAGATTATCTCTACTCACATCTACTCCTGTTGTGGTTTGAATGGTGACCCACGAAAAGATGCTGCTGTACTAATCCCCAAAACATGTAGATATGACCTTATGTGGAAAAAAAAGATGTAATTAAGTTAAAGATCTTGAGATGACATTATCCTGGATTAACCACTGGGGCCCTAAGTCCAATGAGCACTGTCCTTAGAAGAGGAAAAACAAAGACACAGACACACACACAGAGGAAAAGTCCATGTGAAAACTGAGGCAGAGTTTGGAGTAACACAGAGACAAGCCCAGGAATGTCACTCATTGCCAGCAGCCCCCAGAAACTGGAAGAGAAGCAAGGAAGCCACCTCCAGAAAGAACCAACTTTGCTAATGCTTTGACTTTGGACTTCTAGCTTTCAGAAATCCAAAAAGATTATTTAAGCTTCTGAAATAAATACATTTCTGCTATTTTAAGCCACCTAGTTTGTGGTCATTTATTGCAACAGCCCCAGGAAACTAATGCAATATATGTAGACTGAGTTTCTTGTGTAGATCTATTTTTCTTATTTTAATAGGACACATTTAAAAAAAATCTATTCCCCTCTTATGGGCTTTTTTTAATTTGCTCACTCAACACATGTTCATTGATCATAAAGTGAAGTTGTGAGCCATGTGGGGTGCAGGAAAGGGAGAATTTTCACTATACTAAATGAGGTTGCTGGGAACATCCTTGTACATATCTGTTGGATGCTGTGTAAAAGTTTTTCCAGAAGAGTAGATTGCTAGTTCTTGGGTGTCACAGAGGGAGTGATACTCCAAATATTCCACTCGTTCCTCCCAAACTCCATCCCATCACTTCTCCATCCCTAGCAGTCAGGCAGGACCATGTGTCTACTCCTGGCCAATGAAATGGCAGCAGAAGGCTTGGGTGGGGCTTCTAGTTGGAAACACTGAGAAGCTGACTTGGGAGTGTCCTCTGTCTCCTCTACTGCACCAGCAGTTGTGGGGGCTGCTGCAGCCTCTGTCAAACTGGGTGACTATGCGGCTCAGAAACTCTGCTCACTGCTTGGGATTGTATCATGTGGATGACCAATTCTAGTGTTAGTCACTGACCTTTGGGGTCATATGTTATGCAGAATGATGTTGCCTGCCTAACACACATATGAAACAGATCCAGTAAGATATATACAGATGGTCGCTGACTTATGGTAGTTCAACCTATGATTTTTCAACTTCATGATGGTACGAAAGTGATATGCATTCAGTAGAAATTGCATTCAGATTTGAATTGTGATATTTTCCTGGGCTGGTGATGTGTGGCACAACACTCTTGTGATGCCGAGCAGTGCCAGTGAGAGAGGATTGTGCCCAACTGCAAGCCAATGTAAGCATTCTGAGCACGTTTAAGGTAGGCTAGGCAGAGATATGATGTTTTGCAAGTTAGGTGTATTAAATGCATTTTGACTTATAATATTTTCAACTTATGAAGAGTTTAGTACAATGTACTCTGCCCCACAATCTGTTGTCTGCAAGCTGGAAACACAGGGAAGCTGCTGGTGTAATTCCAGTGTGAGCCTGAAGGCCTAAGGATCAGGGGAGCCAATAGCATAGATCCCAGTCTGAGGGCAGGAGAAAACCAGTGTCCCAGCTCAGCGCATGTGCAGGAAGAAGCAAGGAGTGAATTGCTCCTTCTTCAACCTTTTGTTCTTTTCAGTCCCTCCGTGGATTGGATGATTTCCTCCACAATGAGGACAGTCTACTGAATCTATTGATTCAAATGTTAATCCTGAAACAAAATCAGACAGACACACCCAAAAATCATGGTTAATTTGGGCCCTCTGTCACCCAGTATGATTTTGCAATATAATTTTATATTTGACCTATACAATTAAAGATCTCATGGCAGGCGCATTTTCAGTTTTACCATACTTTTCAGGCTTCTTATCTCTTTCTGACCTTCCATCTCCATGGCTAATGCCTGTTTTTTTCCACCCATTCCTTAAGCATCAGCATTCCCCAAGGGTCTTTGTTTCTCTTTTGATTCTATCCTTTCTGCTTGACAAACGTCATCCATTCTGTGGCTTCAACGTTTACCTCTGTGGCTATCCCCTGTGTCCATTATGATTACATTCATGGGGTTTGTTTGTTTGTTTGTTTGTTTAAAGGAGCAGGGCAGAGACGAAATAAAAGAGAAATAGTGGCTTAAACAGGAGAGGTGTCAGATCAGATTTCTCTCATGTCCATGATGACCAGAGAAAGTTGCATTGAAAGGCCTAAAATTCCAGCTGCTTTGAGGTTCACAGAGCCCCAAAGCTCTTGCCATTAGTTCCCCTACTTTTGTCAGTAGTTCCCCCGCACCCTGTGGGAAAGTCTGCCCACATGGCTAGTTCCTCTATTATCCAGACCAGCTGCACCCAATCTGGTCCTCAACCTAATGGATTTTACCTCTCTGCCAACCTAAGAAATTATCCTAAAGAACCAGTCACATCCTGCATTGGGAACCAGAGGTCACCACTCCTTTGTCATGACAAAGCTTGCCTCCCACAGTCCCTGCTTCTTGACTCTGGTTCAGAGTGTACCACTCACATGTGCCTTTGCATGTGTGCAGGGTCCTCTTCTGAGCTGTAAGTGTATGTGACTAATAAACTGACACATATCTCTTCTATCCAGTGTTAGGTGTCATGTGTTTGGCCATCTTGTACTATTTAGGGCATGTGATTCCCACCTTCACCAACAGGGTAAATAGGTAGTGATCAAAACACTGTCCAAGGATAGCACAGCCTTCCAAGGTATGTGAGACTCAGGTTGCTTCTATCTTATTGCTATACCATTCAAAGCCTTTATTCTCAAGTTGATGTCATGGCCCAAAATGGCTGATGGAGTTCCAGCCATCACATCTAAGTTCCAATAGTAGGAAAGACAAAGGCACCCCATTTTCCTCAAAGTTGTACCTACCACTTCTGCTTACATCCTGCACATAACTGCAAGAAAGGCTGGGAGATATATTTTTTATTCCAGGCAGGCTATGCTCAGCTAAATATCAGTGATTTTATGGATTGGGTCCAGTTCCTGAAAAGCCTGTGTCTTGAGGTTGGATGCTATCAGAGGATGAAAAGGGGTGGGTCCAAGGTCAGCCTTAAAGCCATTAACTGGTTCTGAATTAAGACCCCTCCTTTTCTAATTGGAAGAGTACTCTTCCCATCAACCTTTCCCTCCCACATTAACCACACTCTCTTCGCCCATAGCAACCAAAATGAGACCAGATTCCTGCAATAGCTGCTCACAGGGTTACTGCAGCTGTCCCTTGTCCCCCTGACTCTACAGTCCTTCCTCCTCTGAGATCAGAGCCTCAGGGTAACTGAGAGATACAAACACTCCCTTCCCACGCAAACCTTTCCACATTTAGGACAATTCCGCTTGCACTCCATAAAGGTGTACTAAATGTTGACTGTGCCAGGATCAACACTGGTCAGCCACACTCCACCTCGGTCCCTACAGAACTCCCTGCTTGGCTGGGCAAGGCAGGATAGGGCCGGACACCACTGGGCTGGACTGGGAAGAGCTGGGCTGGGCTGGGTAAAGGAAAAGGAGTTCGTTGCAGAGAGCTAAGGCCATTTATAAGGCTGGTGGTTAGGTTCTTAGCCAATCAGCACATTCTATCCCTCTGGCCACAGAGATTGACTCCAGATGAACATGTGACCAAAGCTAAGCCAATGAGATTCAAGCTTGGGGCTTTCAGCTGGACTACAGCTGGAGATATCTTGGCACTACAAAGAGAAGCCTGCCGGTAGAGCAGAGAGGTAGGGAGAAAACCCATTGTACGATGACGCTTGAGCCGCTGGATTCAGCTATACCTGAAGAACACATCCCCCAATATTTTGTTCATGAGTCAATAAATGCTATTGTTTGCATTCGTTAGTCTGGTTTGTGTTCTCCATACTTCGTAATTGAAGGAGGTCTGCCAGAAACTCAAACAGCTTGGCTGTCATTCTGCTTCCCTGGCGCTAGGATCTGTGCAGTAGTAGTACAGCATCTCACTGGGACTGGCCCCCTTACTCTGCTACACAATGTCCAAACTAGTGGCCATCAGTAGCGCATGGAGAACTTAGAGTGGGGCTTGTCGTTGTTCTCTTTTGACTAAGGTTAAGACCGGTCTCCTGCCCCAGCCCTGAGGGGCTCTGAGGGCCCTCCTCACAAGGCCACACAATCCTGAGAAGCATGGGCAACAGTAGGAAAGACAAAGGCACCCCGTTTTCCTCTAAGTTGTACACACCTCTTTGGGGCCAAGTTTCCACCTCTGTGGAAGGGAGATTAATAATACGGATAGCCTCTCTCTCCACCATTCTCCCATATCTTGCTCCCTTCAACAGCCCACCTGATACACCTCACTGCCATCCTCCTGCTGTCTGGACCCCATAGCCGTCTATAGCAGGGGGCTACCTGGGATCTTCCATGCCCCCGGGCCTCACCATCAGGCAACTAGGTATATCTCTTTTAGAACTGGAGCCTGCTCTACCCAAAGTGCAGTGGAATTCAGGCCCCTTGCGGGCAGCCCTCGAACAGTGACTGATGGAGTGAGCTACAGGATCGATATCCCCACTCCCTTGCCCCTCAGGTGAATGACTCTGAGGTGTGTGTCCTACACAATCTCCTAGTGCTTCGAGGCACAATGGAGCCTCAGTTGCCTATGGCGGGAACTTGCTTGATAACAAGAGCAACCAATCACCCAAATCTGTCCAGGACTAAGGGTTTTCTGGGAAACAGGATTTTGAGTGCTAAGACAGGCAAGTTCCAGGCAAGTTGATAACCCCAATGATAACTTGTTGACTACTGACTGCTGCCCTCCTTCCTTCTGTCACCTCCCACTTCCCTACAGCTTCTTTCTCCAACACAAAATGCACTCAGTCCTTGTCTCAAGCTCTGTGTCCTAGGGATCCTGACCCCTTCATGCCCTTCATGCAGCCCATCACCTCAGCCACTGAGCACTCGTGAGAGTCAGATGTGGTCTTAGAACGTCCTGTCCGCTACTGGCTTTGCCTTGTGGCAACTCTTTGAGGAACAATCTTCTGTCATCCCAATTTCATGTGTGGGAAAGCTGAGGTGGGGGCAGGAAAGCAATTTGTCTGAAGTCACCCCACCAGTAAGTGGCATGTCTCTGGGACAGATTGGTGGCACAATGGCACCAGAATGTTGTTAGCGATTGAACCTCTCTTCTGCAACCTCAGTACTTGAGTGCTGGCTAAGAAAGCATTGAGAGCCAAGACTCAAATACAAGCAAAAATTTACTTAAAAAGTCACCAAGGTGGCAGAAGTAAACCATGGAAGAAGCGAGCCAGCTGGGCTGTGTGGGCCCAGGAAACAAGTTACAGAGGCAAAAGGTGGGCCCTTGGAACTGAGGAGAAAAACAGCGAGGATCTACACGCCTGGGGGAAGGAGAGGAGGAAAGGCCCAGGCGTGCTCTAGAGAGAGAGTACTGGAGGGAGAGCCTAGCTGGGTCCTCCGTCCTGAGGGGTTTTATCCCCTCTCTAACGGTCGGTCGGGATCTTAGGGGAGGTCCCAGGGGGAGGATCTCAATAGAATATTCATTAGCTTTTCCAGGTGTGTCCTTTCAGGGTCGTGGCCTCTCCTGATTGGTCGGCACTAGGGAAGGGAGTCATCAGTCATTGCAGCTGATCCTGATGTCAGCCATGGTGTTGCCTCCCCACCCTGGACACGCTGCCTTTCCAAGCCTGGAGCTGAGACAAAACTGATGCCTAGATGTTATCCCCATGCTTAAGGGATGAATGCTTAAGGGAGCAGTTGTGTGAGGGCCCACCTGGAAGTCAAATGCGGCTACTCTTTGGCCTCTTGTTCCTCCTCCAAGGGGGAACCACATGACTAGCGACAAGCCAAGGGAGGAAAGGTCAGGGGAGGGTCCGACCAGCAACATGCTAGGGGAGGAAAGGTTACCCTGGGGGTTAGGTCCTTGTTTTTTCACTTTTGTGCATTTCTAGGCACCCAGGACTTTCTGCCCTGGTGACCTTCTGTACCTGGCCCCTCGTCTTTGCTCTGCCTCTGTCTGTCTACCACAAGGCCAGGGGCAGAGACTGGTTTCCTCACCTGGTGGCACACACTGCAGCTCTGGCATCAAGGGCCTGGGATGTGTCGGGTACTGTCTTCCCACTTCACAGGCATCACCTGATTTAATCCTCACACCCGTCCTGGGAGGTGAAACAACCTTTCCCTCATTTTGCAGAGTGGGAAACCGAGGCCCAGAGAGGTGGCTGAGTCCAGGTTCAAGCCCAGGCAGGCTGGCACCAAGTACACATCCTTAAATACCAGGCTGGTGCCTCCATATGTGTAATTTCCTTTCAAGCAGCAGCTGTGGCTATTTGGGGGGGGCGGGGGGGGATGTGGCTGCCAGTGAGGCCAGCTGGTGGGGAGAGGAGGGGCCCAGATAGCAGACCTGGAAGAGAGCCTCCAGGTTGGTGTCTGGGCAGGCAGGCTGAGCACAGGCTGAGCACAGGCCTGCCCTGACCCCTCGCTGCCAACCTCAGTTCCTTGGGGACCATCAAGCGGGCTAAAGCATCCCCCACTCCTCTGCCTCCACTCCTACTCCTGCGGTCGGCCCAAATACCATACAGGGTGAATCTTAGCTTTCCCCCAAACATTCCTTGCTCCCGTGGCCTGGCCCAGGCTGGCTTAGGTTACGCAAGCAGAGCTGGGGGGGGGGGACAAAGGGGACAGGCTGGCCTTCCCTCACAACCCCACCCACCAGCCCACCCACCCTTCCCAAGGCAGGCGAGGGGATGGGCCAGCTCTCTTGAGTCCCTGGGGGAACAGGCTGCAGGGAGGGTGTCCTGTGCCGAGAGATGGGGATCAGTGGCGGCCAAGACAGAGGCTCCAGGAGGTGACTGCCTGGTTTCCATTAGGAAGCCCTGGTCGGCAGTTCGGGCATAAAGACAGCTGAACTGGGGCTGGCTATGGTGAGGTGGGGTAGGGGGAGGTATGAGGGTGGGGCCTGCCAGCCCCTACACCCCCTGGGGGATACTCCTGTCCCCCTGGTGACCCCCTGCCAAACCTGGCACCACTCTGACCTGTCCTTCCACTCCCAGCTGCTGAGCCTGCTGCTGATGCTCCTGCTGCTGCTGGGCCCCCCGACCACGGCAGGCATGGAGGACCCAACTTTCCCCCACCTGGGGGAGAG
>PVKM010015314.1:0-28036 GCA_004027735.1 Carollia perspicillata | reverse complement strand
TCTGAGAGGGAATGAATTTTAATCAGTTTGTTTTGTAACCCACAAAGACCACTAAGCTTATTAAAAATCAGTTGACCTTGAGAAAGAATTTTTAGCCAAGTCTTTCTCTACCACTTTTCCAACTAGCAAAAGCTATTCTCCACATGAATGCCAATTGTGAGTGTGTTGGTAGAAACAGAGATTTATATGCCCTCAAACTCCAAATAAATTCAAATATCTCAAGCTCAAGTCATGTCTTTGCTTTTGGGAAGAAGGACTCCTTCTCTAACCCTTCTTGGGTGTTAGTAAAAAGCTACGAAAAGGAAATATGAAAGCCTCTTTTGGCCACTTTTCTCTATATTGAGCCACATTCATGGCTTAAAACCATTTGAAAGGATTGGTTGACACTTGGCTTAAACAACTGATGGTTGTAATGATGTACTTAGTCCTTCAGCTGTGTTGAGCATAGGATAGCTAGCCTATTCTGAACCCAAACTGACTGCAGTGATCAGGAACTGTTGGCTATATACATATATACTTAATGTTTAACCTAAGGTTTTTCTTTCATGTTACAAGTGAGGTTTAATACAAAATTTTTGCTCTGCCCAGGGGTTGCTTTCTATTCAGAGGCTCAAAAGACCATTTTAGATCATATCTATCTAGTGCCTAGAAACTAGTTTGAAAAATCTCTTGAGAAATTTACCATTCAACTTTTATTTTTGACAAATTGACCTTTAAGGTTTTTTTTAAATTATTTATTTATCTTTAGAAGGGAAGGGAAGGACAGAGGGAGAGAAATATCAATGTATGGTTGCCTCTCGTGTGTCCCCTGATAGGAACTGGCCTGCAACCCAGGCATGTGCCCTGACTGGGAATTAAACCACAGTTGCTTGGTTCACAGGCCCATCCTCAGTCCACTGAGCTACACCAGCCAGGGCAAATTAACCTTTAAGTTTAACAACCTCTTATAAACATACACCTAGATTGGAATCTTTGTTTTTTATATTTTTGATAAGCAAAATTCCCCCTTGCATCATACCTTCGTATTCTCTGTAAATCCTCTCTTTGTCTCCATACTGTACTTTGGAGTTGAAAATGAGCATGCCACTTTTTTTTTTTTTGTAAAAGTGCTGAGACCCAACTATCAAACATATACACACACACACACACACTGACCTCAAAATAAAAGTGGAATTGCATCTTCTAAGCTTTCCCCTCCCATTGGACCTTTTTTTTGTTACTCAACTGGGTGTTAGCCAATTATCTTCCTTAATGATCTTAGGACACACATCTATCAGCATAGTGTTGAGCTGAGCCAAGGGCTATAAAAAGTGACAGGAAGTATGACAATTGTAGGTTTTGACTTTTATTATGTCACTTTGCATTTTCTATAATCTTTTTTCTTCAGCTGCCCTAGTTTAGCATGGCTACAGCCTGAAAGCAGTGCTCTATAGGAGAAGAGCATTGGACACAAAGGCTTAAGTCCTGGGTTTTAGTTCTTGTCACACTTACAGCTGGTGAATTCAGTCAAGCCATTTTTCTGGTTCTTAGTTTTCTCATCAGCAAAAAGCAAGAGCCACAGACTTAGGTGCTGATAAGAGTCAGTCATTTTGGGTAAATAAGAAAAGAAGGCCTAGTTGACTCTCAGATGACCTAGAGGTTACTTCCCCCTACAACCACCTTTGAAAGAGGAGTGCCCAGTTCTGACTGTTGCCATGGAACAAGGGCCACAGTGTTTCCAGATCTCCTGATTTTTCAAGATATGCAGTTACATGGGTTTCGTAAAAGGAAATATTTCAATATTTAAGCACTGTCAACTAATTAAAAAGTTCAAAAGTTACACTTTCTGTGACTCTAGTGAAATGTCTCAATTCCTTGGTTACCAGAGTTAACCTCTAGACTAAATGGTATTTAAAGTTTCTTCCAGTTCTGAAATTTTATACTTTAATATCCAAATGGTCTGAATTGAAGGAAGAACTGGTGTTTGAATATGAGGAAGATTTTCCTGGCATTTAGTTTTTATATTTTGAAACAGGTGGCAGGGGAATTGTGAAATGTCCTTCAAGTGATCTTGAAGAGTAAGAGAAACCTCCTTCTGTCTGGGATTAGTTAAAAGCAGTTGCCAGTAGGGGGATGGATGAGATGTTCTCTTGCAGTTCTTTTCAGAGTAGATGTTGTGAAACAGTACTTTATAAGTTTTGTTCAAATGTCCTCAGGTCCTTTTAGGGTAGGAAGGAGGTGGTTGTTTGGTTTCTGATTCCCAGGACCTCTCCCAACTCAGTTCCTGGAATCATGCTGGGGGACACTGTAAACTGAAATTTAAAGTTACAGTTTGTAACTTTCCTGCTAATGTTTAGATTCTGTTTCATATTTTGGAACTGAAATCAGCGCAGCAGTTGGAGTGTAGATAAAAATGTCTATAGCTTCAGTTGTCAACCTGCTAATGAAAACCAGAGAGGGCAATAAACAAAGGTAGAGATGAATGATGTCAAAGATAAGAGCCTTTTAACCTCACTTTATTTTCATTGCAATTCTCTCCTTAAGAAAATTGATTGTGATGACCTCGATCCATTTTCTTATGGATTAAAAACACCTAGGAAACCCACAAACATTATTTATACACTAAGTGTGCCCAAGCCCAGAGTCAGCAGTTCAACAAGCAGATAGAATTCAACGTAGTTATGATTCTATCGCCATAAACACTAGGTCTCTTATTACAAAGTAACCACAGCAAAATAAACACACCACCACCCTTGGAAAGAGACAGAAGATAGAAGGAAGAAAGCAAGAGAGAACACACAAACATTTGGTTATTAATCAAATGTATTTCAACAGCACAATGCTTATTAATAGGGGAGAAGAAATTGATTAAAGCCCAGGTAAGTAAGGAGATTTATTAAAGCCCAGGAAAGCAAGCTAGCTAGCCAAAGGATCCACTTTTATGTAAAAATGAATAATGTGGGTCATTGGTGTTGAGTGCAAGTGCTTTTGATAGGAAGATAGGGCTGTCTGAGATGGTAATCTTCTCCATTGCCATTTGCATCACCAAAATTAAAGTGCTAATCTGCATACCAGATAAGATGGGGGAGAGACAGAAAGGAGTATCTAATTAGATACTATACATGGTGGCCATGTATCATCTTGCCTCTCCAGCATCAGTTCTCCCTTCTTCTTATAATAACATGGTGAATTCCCTTTGGGGTACCACTCCTTCGGAATTGCATGCAGACTTGGTGGGCCCATCAATTAAATAGCAACATGGTCAATGGTCAGACCTAAATAAAGACCAAGATTTGCTCTCTGAAGAATTTGAATCTTAAGAGGAGTGACCCAAGGGAAGTCCAGAGTTAATCCTCTTAGACTGTCCTGAAGAGACACTTGATTTCATTTCCTACTGCTATTCTGGTACCTGTTCTTTTCTGAAGTCTGACAGTTCATTGTTTCCTGTGACTCACAAAACTATCCAGAAGTCTTAAGACAAATCTTACTTTACAATTAAGTTAAGCAGAGTCACTTCTGTTGCTTGCAACCCAAGAAACTTAACAGACATATAAAACATCTCCCCTGTGATCTCACCAGTTGAGACGTGGTAGTGAAGAAGAAACAGACTGAGAATCTATCGATAACTTATTAGAATTAGTCCGTGATTTGATAAGGTTATTGTTTTCAAATTCAATATATAAAACTCAATTGTGTTTCTAGACACTAGCAACAAATAATGAAAAAATCAAATTAAAAATGTAAACCATTTATGATAGCATCAAAAATATAAAACCTTGGAGTAAATGTAATGAATTTATATGTTTACAACCTCTACTCAGATATCTTTAGAACATTATTGAAATTAAGGAAGACCTAAATAAGTATATTATTGTCTTGATAATTAATTTGGGGGGAGCAATAGATTTTTGAGACAGAATCTCAGAGCTGATATTGATGTAGTTCAAGTTCATCCTTTTGTAGATAAGGAAAGCAAGACTAGAAGGATAAAACAGCCTATTCAAGTGAGCCCAGAAGGACCTCAAGTAGCTCTCTACTACCACTAGCCCACTGCCTTCTGCTGTCAACCTGAGTATCTCTATAGCTGGTACTAGAACCATACTCCTTGTCCTACCACATTTTTTAGGGCATTCTAGCAATGGGGGCTCTGTCTTCCTTCTCTCCATTTTTCTTGAATATTCTAGTACCACGAACAATCAACAGGCTGGACTTACTATGAGATTCTCTGCCTAAATTAGGCATATAAATCTACTAATTTCTGGGGTTGGTAATCTGTAGTTCTGTTGACTCTTTGAAAGTAGCAGGTCCTTGCTGGGAGACTCACTCATTACCCATACCTCAAGGGACAACATTCAAGCAAGAAGCATCTTGTCATTACATTTTCCAGTGTCTGGTCACAGACATTGTACAAACTCAATTTCTCCTATTCCTTCTGGAGCAACCAGACTTTAGTAACCAAACTCAGACTTGGAACTGCAGTCTTCCCCCCAACCCCCACCCTTGACTTTGTCTCTGCCATTTTTTCCTCTCTTCCATGGGTTATTTTGTCCAACTTGGGAGACAAGGAGAATGTGTATCCCAGGTAAAGTGAGGAGGAAAGGGGAGGAGCGATGGCACAGACACATCAAAAGAGCTCTTTGTGCTCAGGGCACATTATTCCTGGAATCCAATCAAGTGCCCCAAAACCCAACCAAGCTTTTCAGACAGCACAGAAACCAGTCATGCAAACCTCTTGGGCTCTGCCTTTTTAAAGCTTTATAGGGTACACTGAATTATTTGGTTGGGTCCTTTCAACCGTGTGACATTTGGGTTTTCAATGGCACAAATGGAGTTGATCATTAATTATTTGGACACTTTAATTAAAAAAAACTTCACTGTGGATTTATGAGGGTCTGCTGGGGGGCAAGGACAAGGGGGCCTTTAGTGATTCTCTCATTTGAATAAGAGTGAGGGTTGGGAAGGTCTAGAAAGGGAGGGTATAGAATCAACTTTCAGGAAGGTCTTAAACCCATGTTAGGGTTTATTTGAAGGAAGAGGGACTTACAATGGAGAAAATGGAAAGGGATACAAGAGAACAGAATTCTGGGACCTGCTAAATGCATTAGGGGGCAGGGAGTTTAATAAAAATCACTGGTTTAGCAGGGAGCCGTTAAGAGCTTCTGAATCAATACCTTTCACATAAAAGCTGGTGAGTTCTATGGGTTGAGGTGGGGGAAGGGCTGGTTTCTGGAACATGGGGTTTACTGAACCAGAGGGCTTTTCCAGCAAGGGGAGTTTGCGGGTGGAATGTTGAATGACCAGAGGGACAGGATCAACATCTGGTTTCTGAACAGCATGGTAGTGAAGGTATAGCATCCCTTCTCTTCATTTTCAGGGCAGTTTGTAACCTCAGCCTTCTTCTCTAACATGGATATGTGTCCTTCTTGAGTCACACACATCTTGAAAAAGCTCATACTCAGAGAGTTCTGCTCCTGGGTGCCTCTCCATGAAGGATCATCTCATGGCAAGTGATCTTTCGTAGGGTTGAGAAGCCTGGGAAAGGAAATAAGCTCTTCTCCAGAGACACTAAGAGCTCCCATCTATCTATTTAGCCTCTTGTATCCAGGAGCCTCAGGAAACAGAGGCTCAGCACATCTGAAATATACTGATGAGAAGTGGTTGTCCTTGACATCATAATGGAGTTGAGCATACCATATGCCAAAGAGAAGCATGGTGATTTCATGCACATCTTGACTGATTTCCTCACGTGGATATTTTAACCCCCTGCTTCTAGTTAAAGTGATTTAAAAAGAAAAAAATCAAAAAATCTTTCATATCGCTGATATCTTTCCTTCTAAATACATACAATTGTTTTAAAAATTGTTCCTATGGTGACAGTTGATTACTAGACAGTAGTATTTATCCAATTTTACAAAGAAGAGAAACTGAGTCTGAAGGAACTCAAGCAATATATCAAAAGTCATAAAATATGAATGGGCTGGAATTCTGGCCTCCTGAAAAAAGACATTTCTCCCAAAAGATGTCACAATCTTATGCACAGGGTTATAGAACTAGGCTCTCCAGGTGGTGTTTCCAAAAGAAGTTCAGAGCATTGGCAAGTGGGCTATTTGTTTATCCTAACAGTCCCTGTCATACAAAGATTGGCTTGTATAGATCCACTTTAGACATGAGGAAAGTGAAATCGATTCAGAGTTTTGTAGCAAGTCTACATGAGATGTAGTGGTGGTAGTTGCTTTATCCAAAGTTAAGGGCTGGAGAGATCAGAAAACACTCTGAATATAGAGCTGGCTTCAGTTGATAGCTGAAAATAAAACAATGGAATTATTGACAAGGAAGCAAGATATGATGGACTCCCTCAACATACAAGCAAACCTAAGTATTAATGTCTCTTCTCAGCCTTAGAAGAACAAGCTGAAAGAAAAATGGATGTGAAAAGTGTGTCAAAGCCCAGAAGAAAGGGATCACAACTCTCATCCTCATGGGTAGGAAGGAGATCGAGCTATTTTCCCAGGGATTTGCAGGCTCCCAGAAAGTGTGCTGTCTACTGCAGTCAGTTGACAGGCATAGGTTGAGAAGACACAGGGACATCATCAGTTGGTTTTAGCAGGTAAAATTGCAAAGCCATGGCCTAGAGAATGTGTTCTTTTATCTCAGTTCTCCTCACAGAGAGAGGCAGAGTCTTTACTTTGGTTTGGGTTTATGGGGTATAGTGATTGAGAGGTTAAGTATTTGGGGGTCATACTGCCAGTCACACTGATTTCCTAGCCTCACGCTATGGACAGATACAATTGCCTTGAGTCTGGCTCCCCAATCCACTCTATGGTGAAGAGCGATTAAGTTGTGAAAACTCATTGTGAGATAGCTGAGAATTCTGATAGAGCTTCATAAAGTTGATCTCAAGAACCAGGAACTATCATCTATTATAGAAACATAGAAGCTTTTCCACCCTTTATTCATGAGGTAGAAATGTAATAACTACAGACATTCTTTTTTCTGTATTCTCTTATTCATTTGTTTATTATTTTCTCAGAATACGAGCGCTGTACCAGGTGCTGATGTTTTAGAACTCGCCCTTAAGGAGCTTACAGTGTGGATGACACCAGGTAATCATAGACAGTGACAGAGGACACAGCAATGTAGGACTCACAGCCCAATCCTAAGGGAGTCCTGCTTTCACCTGGGCTGGCCGCTGGGACAGATCAGGATGGCTAGAGTTCTCCCTAAGCACTTTCAGTGGATCGACAGGCATTTGGACACTTTTGGGTTAACCTTTTTCTTGCTCATGTAAGGCTCATCTTTCCCTCAGGTTATCTCTATGTGTTTCAGTAGGTACTCACCTTTCCCCACTTGGTTCTCTGTTCATATTCCTGGAGAAGGATAGTTTCAGTATCTTTTTGGAAAAAATCTTCACCCAAGAATATGCTTATTGATGAGAGAGAGAGAGAAACATTGGTGAGAGAAGCATCAATTGGTTGCCTCTTGTATGTGCCTTGACCAGGGATTGAACCCACAACCTATGTAAGAGCCCTAACTGGAGTTTAAACCCATAACCTTTGTAATTCCAGAACAACCTTTGTAATTCGTTTTTGTGACTTGGGTGCTTTGACTTGCGGAGGTGGGATTCCAAGAGACCCAGTAATATTCAGGTTACAAAGGACCTGCTTTTCAACAGGTTTGCTGAGTTACCTGATGCTGAAATTATGAGCAATCACGGAAGTACAATGCAGGCAATGATGGGCAGAACACTTAATGCAGCATGAGAAGATGTGTGCTATCTTCTTCTTCCCCATGA
Organism: Carollia perspicillata; assembly: GCA_004027735.1. NCBI lineage: Eukaryota > Metazoa > Chordata > Mammalia > Chiroptera > Phyllostomidae > Carollia > Carollia perspicillata. Next base: position 20,265 of record PVKM010015314.1, on the reverse strand, counting down.
GTACTTGAGCAAGTCATTCCTTGTCTGCTTGTCACAGTTTCCTCATCTGCACGGGCCATAACAATCACCCTGGCTAATTTACCCAGGTCTGTTGTGAGGCTCATGGGAACTCAGTCAAGTGAAAGCACATTATACATTGGAATGTATGACAGCCGTGCAAGGGAATATTATTCAAATGACATTTCTTGGTAAGGTTTGGCTGCCTTTGATGAAGTGAGTGTCAGCTTACTAATGCCACCCTAGTAGATGAAATGGTCCCAGCTTGCATCTCTATTTTTCCTTTTACTAAATTGGAAATAAAACCCGTAGCTTATAAGTGAAGATTGCTAAAATGGGCATCTAACAGAAATGCTTCAAAAATTCCACTCGATTTGGTTTAAACTATCTACCATGTGGAGGAGGAAGCCAAAGAGATTTCTCCAGAAGGAAGCATGTGACCAGGTCTTTTGGGTTAGAGCCTCCAGCCTCTAGGGGCCAAGGGGCCCTCCAAAGAGCACTAGGATGAGGGTTCTCAGTTGTGTTCTGCAGCCCAGTTGCTGAGCGTTTGTGTGTCTGTGTGTCTCTCTGTGTTAGTGCCTTTATTAGAGGATGTGGTGGTGGCTTAGAGCAGGTAGGTTTCTAGTGCCAACAAACTGCTTGCTTTTCAGAAAGAGGAGAGTTTTCCTTGGCTCCATGGCCAGCTGCTTTATCTGTTTTCATTTTAAAGATGTGTTTCCAAAGCACCATTTCCTGAAATCTTTTGGCCACAGCCAGGTATGAGAATCCCAGTTGCAGGTCCAGGGAGAAGGTGAGCTGCCAGGGAGAAATTTACAAAAGGGCGGATCACCCAGAGGAGTGCCAATTGAGGTCTTGCCAGGAAGTAGAGAAAAAGCCAGAAACAAGGACCCTCCATGGGAAAAGTTCTCCCTTGAACTCCATCTGGAAATTCATGTCTAAGAATTTTAGTTTGTATAATCAGATTGAGTTCTTGTAGTTGAGGAGGGGATATTAAGCTTCAAGATTTTTTCCTTTTATTGTTCAATTAAAGTTGTCCCCTCTTTTCCCCCATTACTCTCCCCTCCCCTACCCAACCCCTTCCTTTCACATTCAGTGCTTGCCCGCCCCTGTTGTCTTTGTCCATGAGTCCTTTATACATGTACCTTGACTTGACCCTTCCCCTTCTTTCCCTTGTTATCCTCCTTCCCCAACCCCTCAGTTCAAATTTAACAAAGTTAGAAAAGTTGAGTGAGTCCTTTCACAGGAAGGCTTTCTGTTAATCTCTGTTATAGTGTCCCCCTATGTTTAGTGAGCACTGTGTCATCTCAATCACTTGTTTGTGCACTTACTGCCACTTAGGTAGATATCTTAACTACCCTACCAGAATTTGAGCTCTGAGCTCATCAAATTAATCTATAAACTTCAGTGTCTCGCACAGTGCCTACTACACTGGTGATGCTTCATAAATGTTGATGGTTTAAATGACTCAATGATGCAACCTAGAGCTATTAACTAAGTTTTGATGAAAAATTCATTCATTCCACATATATTTATTGAGTACCTAATGTGTGTCAGGCTTTGTTATAGACAGTGGGAAGAAACTGAGAATAATTATACATGAGGTTAATAAGGATGACCCTAAAGATAAATTCTTTATTCTTACTTTTTGTGATTCTGATTGTTGAGAACTTCTTGGCTATGCACAGGTCCTGGCCTACTTATTTCCATATTTCTGGCCACTTTGTCCTGTCCAACGTCTATCCTAGGCTTTGGGATTTATCATGTTGATCTTTAATAAAACTTTAATTAACTCCAGGCTAGTTAGTAAGCTGAGCACCTCTCTCAGCTCTCCTATCGGATCTAAGCACTCAAAAATGGGATTTTTACCAATTCCCTAGCTATTAAATTGATAAAAACAGATATTACACTTGCTCTTAGACAAAAAGCTGTCAAGTGACCTCAATTTCCTAGCTATCAAAATGTAAATGTTTACAGCATAACCTAATTCTGAAGATGAAATCTCCACGCTTCCCTTTGAACCAGATGAAACCAAAATTGACATAGAAAGCTGTTTTAACAGACAACAAAAGTTGCAAAGAGTCCTAAGTGGACATATATGAAGACTGGGGGACCGAAGGTAGAGCAATTCTATACAGAGAATACTGGAGATTCACAGCAGCATTCTTTGCTTCTCCCCCGGTGGCTGGAGTATCCTTCAGATTTCATCTGGTGGTGAGACCTGAAGAGTTCTGACTCAGCAGATGATGCCAGTTCATACTTTCTTAGCTTTATAGAAGTGGGAGGGTCCTGAGGGCCCATCAAATTCAAACTCGTCGAAGCTCAGAGAGAAAATACACCCTGGCCAAGGTTACAACTATCATGTGGCCTAGGATGCTTTATCTTTCAAATAAAAATGGGGGGGTATTCTTTGTCTCTAATTTAAACAATAGTATGGGGACCTCAGTTGTAAAGCCACAAAGAAAGAAGAAGGAATCATGGTCTTACCACAAGGCAGAGAGACTTGCTGTGAGGGCTGGGAGTCTGCAGACCTGTAGACCACTCCAGTTAGAAGGTGCCTTGGAAGTCTAATCTGACTTCCTCCTTGTGCAGCTGGGGAACCAAGAACTGCAGCAGTAATCAGATTCAACCAAAGTCACAGGATAGAAAAACACACGTCTACATTTGCACAGATTGCTTTCAGGAGTCCTCAAAGATTTCTGTCAGTTGTCTTTTCCAGAGTTGAAGTAAGGTTTTTCACGCTGGAAACTTTGAGTAGATGATGGTCACTGTAGTTTTGTAGAAAGAAAGAGAGCATCAAAGAGCTATACCTTAACCACTGAAGCCTCATAGAGATTTATCAGTACTCTTCTGGTTTGCATATTTTGGAAGAAACAAATAGCAATTTCATCTTTAACAGGAAATGTAGGACACACAAAAGGATGCTCTTGGATTTCTGTCTCTGGATGGCGTATCTTACATTACACATCTTCTCCTTCCCTATGTCCATCACTTTTGCCTATAGAATCTCTTGTACAAATATTTGCACAATAGGGTGAAAATCTACTTTTCCCACTTGTGGGGTGGGAAGAGGAGATAGATAGATCCAGAAAACATTGCCTACTATTTTCTATGCATCTACTATATTCATTATGCATCCCATAATAGGACTTGCTAGACAAATGGTAAATGCTGGGACCATTTACTGCATATTCCAAGGACTAAGTGAAAGGCTATTGAGGTGTCTAGATTGTAGGGCTCAGGTTGTCCTGTGTAGCCACATTACCAGTGAGCAGCAGAGAGACTTGACATGGTCTTATAATTTCTTTCTCCTTTGGGGGAGATTGTCAATGTATTTTTTTCAACACTTTCAAAATTGCAATTGTTTATAGTAACTGGAGATGGCAGAACCTGGCTGAAGTGGGAAGGCTGAGTTTTATCTAACCTCTAATTTAGTTCTCTTCTTAAGTTTGTCCAAGTTCCTGAGACGCCTTTCCCCTGTAAGTTAAACCATTGTTTGTCAAAGGAAATATAAATTAAGAGCTCTTCTTTCAAAATGGAAACTTGGGCTAGGGAGGCAGATTCTTGCTATGCTCCTCAGATCTCCAATATAACATAGGAAGTGGAGTCAGTGCGGGATATAGACTTAATGAATTCTAGAGGAATCCAAAGCTCAAAAAAATGTGGGAGTTATGTCGAGCCAGAAACCCAGCCTAAGTCTGACTCATCAGAGCTCTTAATAATCAGGTCGGAAATTCCATGGCATTATTGAAAGAAGCAAATATTTCCCTTTAGACAAAATGGATCCTGAAACTATCCATATTCTCTAATTGAATTCCTGGATGGATGAGCCAAATGCCATGCCCTAAACAAGAACAGTGACGCCATGGTCATCCCCGTGTTCACTGTAGAAGGGCAGCTAAACGTCTAACTACAAGACAGGCCAATTATGGATCTCTGGATTGTATGATTTGGAAGACACACAATTAAAGGGATAACTCTGGCCAAAACTGAGTTTGTAAAATTGGTATAGAGCCATTGTGAAATAAAAAAAAACCTTCTTCAATTTTTTTCTCACAGGGTTAGAAATCAGAATTGCAGGCTTTGAGCCATTATTGTGAAAGATAGACAGTTGGAAATTGTGAACTTTAATGGACACTCACAAGGCACTAAATTCCATATTTTAGCCCCCTTCAATCTGATGACCAAACCCTCAAGCCAGTAGTTCCCATGGCTACTTTCATAGGCCTCAGGAAACATTAAGGATAGATGATCATAAAAGCTAGTACAAAGTATTGATAAGCTGAAAGCAATAGTCTTATTTTAATTAAATTATGAAGAGCCACCACAGTAAATAGACAGATAATTCAAGTATGTATCCCTTGTCTAGTATTTTTCCAGAGTGGTCAGTGGATGACCACCACTAAAACAATAAGCCCGTGGGAGGTTAAAAATTCTAGGACTCACAAATTCACTGAATTATAGTTTCTGGGAAGTGGGTCCAGTGATATTCATTTTAAAGAAAATATTGTCATAGATTGGATGGTAAACTTTGCACATAAGTAAAACAATTTTTAACACAGTAGGTGCTGTTGTGAGTAACAAATACACCTCATTCAGAGGAGTGTTGAATTAATATAGCTTTGGGTTCTGATGTATTTTCTTGATCAGTAGATATTAATCATAAGATGGTAGTTTATAAAATGTCTTAGCTTTAAAAAATGATATTTTCACTTAGAAAAAGTTGGGGGCCATGCTCTAGAACAAATAGTTCAAGATGCAAGTTACTGGTAACAGAATCTTTCTGGAATCTTAGATGAACTCAGATCAATAGACATTTATGGCAGCCTCCCATGTGCTGAGTTACCCAGAATCATCTAGCCTTATACAGGACTCCAGTGCAGGTCTTGAGACTTCAAGTTTAGTTTCTTCTTACCTACAACTCTCTTTTGGAAGAGCTGAGAGCTGGAATATTCTGACCTTATGGGGAGGAGCGTTGCCAGGAAGAGAGTCGAGAAAGAACTATGGGAGTTGGGGACTTGAGCTGGTGGCACTTAGATTTAGGGGGCCCGCATACTTTATGAAGACCTGCTTTGCCCATAGATATAACATACATGATACCTGGCTGCAGCCCTCACTGCACAGCTTTGGTGTGTTGCCCTGCATGTTGTGGTAGGAGTCCTGGGTTGTGCTGGAACTAAGGAGTTGGGAGGAGGCCTAGGGCTGGCAAGAGTGGTTAGCTGGAGTGATCAGAGGCCTGGAGGATCATGACTCGAGGATGAGGTGGAAATTGGCACCTCATGGCTTTGTGAGGCTGCTCTGACTCCTGCCTTTCCCCTCTGGGTGCCAAGTTGAGAGGTTAGCTCTATTGCTTTGGGGCAGGACTTGGTGCTTGGAAAACTGGCCACTCCTTGGTGTCACAGCACTACCACACCCTCCTCTCGCTGTCCTGGATGTTGACCACCCATCCTGCGCACACTACTTCCTACTCCTGGGACAATGATGTGGCCTGACCTCCAGAGCAGAGGGTCTGGGAAGCCCTGTGGGCTACTCTCCTGAGGTTAATTCAGGATACATCTCTTTAGTGCTGTTCTCTGGGGCTGCCTGAGAAAGTCAAGTGTCCTTCTAATTGGTTATGTGTCATAATTCAGCAGGAGTGATTTCAGAGAAAAAATGAAATATACTACTTAGATTAATTGTTTAATTGTTTTCTAAGAGCTAAAAAGGACAATTTTCTACATTAATCTCAGTGCTTGGAGTGTTGGAAGTTCATTACCCTTTTTTGTATATTTATGAATATTGCAGAAAAGTTTCAAGATATTAACTAACTTTTTCCCTCCAACAATTTGCTCTATCCATCCCCCAGCATCTATGTGTGTGCATGTGCATGCACACACATAGATGCACACACATAGAGTGTGTGCACACACATACACATGCACATACTCTCTTTTCAGCCTAATGGAGTGTTTTTAGGGCAAGGTAAGGCCAAGGTAGTGCCAGAGGAGAGAAACAAAAGCTGTCTATGGCTTTAGGCTTTAAAGTGCACAACCTTAGGGAAATGGAGAGAACTCAAAGCATAGTGAAAAAATAGCTGGGAGAACAATCAACTAGAAAATATCCCCCCAGACAGAACTGGAGAAAAAAATGGACCAGGAAGTAATGGGATTTTTTTTAACCTCTGGTCAGCGCTGGAAAGAGACACCCTACTTCCTAGACAGCATCTCAGGTAGGGAATGTCTGTACTGGGAGTCTCAACAGAATTTGCCTTACTGATGTTTCCATGCCTTGACAGGGCACAGAGGCAGCAGAATGGGACCTCGCTCTGCAAACCCAGCAAAGGGAGTCCCTAGGCCTGAACAGGGTAGCAGGAGCCAGGAATAACTCAGCAGTGATCTGATTGGGTTGATAGCCATTGGTGACCAGGTGCTCAAAGGATAACTCTGTAGACACCCATGTGAGCGGATGGCCTGAGGTCCAAATGCCTTGGTCCTCTGTGAGCCCCCGAACTTCATCTCTGCCTTTGGAAAGGTACAGGATTTTTGAAGTATTGAATGTCAGCACATCAAAATAGCAGTTTATCTGATACATATCCCCTAAAGAGTGCATTTTTTATTAACCCTGGTGGTGGTCTGCAAGCTGGCACACACTGCATAGGAAAACCCACTGAGACTGGAAGTGGTTGGTGGACACTCAGTTTATTTGTCTTTCTTAAACACCTATGATGCCAAATGGAGCTCCATTTAGACTTAGAGGAGGCTCCAAAGTCCCTTAGAGCCTTAAGTCCCCACCTCCCTCTTTTTTTGCAGTGGCTGAAAAGTTAGGGCCAAGGAAAAGGAATATTAATGCTCTCCTAGTCACAATATTTTCTCTTGAATCTACATGAGTTCGGAAAATGTGAGTCAGGACAGATGAGAAAGACAGAGAGAAATACAACATCTGAATATTTCTAGGTTCACTCATTCTGGAGTACAATACTCAGAACCACAAATGAACATTTACTTTAATCCTTTTGTCTTTCATTTAATTCCTCAGATACGTTCCTTCTAAAAGGCAATTTTAAAGGTGGGAGGGCAATCAATTAATATTATTATAGGGTGGGCATCTTCCCCAGAAGTCTAGGAAATTTCTTGCAGATTTCAAAAGCTTCTTAACCTTTTCTGACATTTAAAAGCAAATAGAAACTCTGCCAGATAAAAGTGAGCTAAAAACAACGGTCAAGTTGATGTCCAACTGGAAGGAGACTGGTTCCTCCAAATTCCTTCCCTTTTACACACTCCCTATTATGAAATGGTACCATAGAACACTGATGTTTCTCTCTGAAACACACACACACACACACACACACACACACACACACACACACACCCTGTGCAAACATTGCTTGTGATGGCTAAAATGAGCCCAGGGCAAACTGTCAACAGAGCATGGTCCAGATAATATTTTATCCCTCTCTCTCTCATTAAGGTTTTAAGGGTGGGATTCAGAACTGGGAGGATTAGAGCTGAGCTGTTGAGCAATTTACAGCTGAGCACGGACTCTCGCTCTCACTGACTCTCGCTCTCTCCTCCCTCCCCTTCTCCCCTTCTCTTTAACAAGTTAGCAGCATGTGGCCTGCCCTTGTTCCAGCAGCGATTATTAAAATAAAAAACACCTTTGGCCATAAACACAAGTGAAAATTGAAACATGCTCATGAAAGTTTATTATTTTTCACTTCAATAACTTCACCCTACATGGGGAATTTTATCTGCCTCGGGAGGTCTCTGGATTAGGTAATGAAAAACCCGGAGGGTAGGTGGGGTGGGGGATCCCAAGTCATCTGGGTTGGGAGGCAGCTGGGGGGTGGTGTGCATCTTGGCCTTGGGCCTGAAGAGCTGCTCAAGTGTGTAGGCTTCGTGCACTGGAACGTACCTCCTGTCTCTCTCCCCTTGGGGCTGCCCTGACTTAGAGTCATGTCGAGGGAGCTGGGTGTTGATCAGGTTCTAAGCCGGACTGCCCTGTGCTGGCTTGCTGGCCTCTCATTCAAGCCATATGGCTGATTCTATATACTTCCTGGAGCTTTATTTCGACTTAAGACACTTTTAGCTCCTGACTAGAATCTTCAGCATTCCCAAACTCAGAAGAGGTATGGGAAGGAGTAAGAGAGCAGCTTTGGATGAAACAATGACAAGACATAGGGGTAAAAGAAATTCTACAATTAAAAAGAAGTGGTTGAATTGGGATAATTTACTTCTGAGAAGAGTGGGCTGACCACATTACCTGATAATGATTTTATTTCTAGAGAAAGAGGCAAAACATTTGGAATTAAGGAAGTAGACTTTGATTTACATGAGAGAGAAATACACTTCTTGGCCATTTACTTGAGAGTTATTTTAGGCTTTTTGTCACTTCCAGCCAGAGATGGTCCTAAATATATAGTCATCCATTCCAGGGTATACATGGCCTTAGAGATTAATCACAAGGTTTGAGGGTAAACTCTCCAGGACTAGTGTGATAATTTTGTTCCATAACATTCTTGGGGACCAAGACTCCATAGGTCTCATCACTTCATCTTCCCTGGAATGCAGTCCTTGTCATCATGGTCCAAGATGGTGCCATCTATACTTAAGGCAGCAGGTGGAGAAAGGGATGAGGGAGAAGGGGCCAAGGGGGCATTCCATCCACCTCCTAGGGGAGGCTCTAAGGGGCTGCCATATGACATTTGAGTTTATCTTCTACCACCAAGAAATTAGCCCCTTGGCCACACTTACTGCAAAGGAGGCTGAAAAATTAAGTAGCAATATGTGCAGCTAAAAATCTTATAATTAAGGAAGGAAGAGAGAAAAAAATATTGGAGAACAGAGCAGCTTCTACCATAGCAGTTAGCAGGAGCACAGTTTTTGCCTGTGTTTGTTTATCATTGTGTTCCTTCTGTTGTTCCATGAATCTGTGTCCTCATAGGGAATTTGTGCTTATCACTTCCTTATTCATTTTGCCTTTGTGAATTTTTGTCCGTTTTGCTCCTCCGTGATTTCACATGGATTCTTGTTCTTTGTCCCATCAAAATCTTTGAGTCAACTTTGTGTGAAAACTACTGGCCTCGAGAGTAGACTCAGAACTCAGAACAAATAATATGCAGAGAGAAGTGTCAAGTCTATTGACCTCTTTTGTAGCTTTACCACAATTTCTTTTTCTTTTATTTTTTAAATTAAAAAAATAACTTTTTAAAGGACCTGGGCACAGGTGCAGGCGCCATTTTACATGGCTTTTTTTTTACACTCATCAATGCGGAATAAACACAACCAGCTTCTCAGATGTTTCCTGAGAATGGATTGGGACCAGAAACTACTTTGGATGCTGCCTGTCTCTGGGACTGCAGTCCTGTTTCCCTGGGTGCTGCATGCTTTCAGCCCTCAGCCTGAGTAGCATGACTCACATCCCATCACATCTCCCTTCTGCTTGCTTGCTCTCTCCTGGTTGTCTCTCTGGCTCCATGTGAGATGTTTCTGGCTGCCTCCTTTTCCAGCATAATTAAATCCAGTAGGCCTTCCAGTTGACCTCATGAGTGTGAGTTAAGCCCATTTATGAAATATGAAATGATCCCAAATGCTCATGATGCAGCTTTCCCAGGGGGCTGTGGAGGCGGATCATAAGCTAAGGGCTTCCTGCTGGAGATGCTGCAGGGAGAGCAGATGCGGCAGCCCTGGAGATAAGCTGTGCCTTCCTTGGGCCGAGCTCTGGCCTCAAGTGATAATGATGATTCGCAGTGTTCTTTCAAAGCCTTCTATCATCTCCGTGTCCTGCTTCTCTTTCCTCTCAAGTGTACTTACTCTTATTTTGAGAAACTGAAGAAAACCAATATAATGTCATGTCGTATTGGATTAATGCTTCATGCTGAACTCTCTGTTTTGATCAGAGGCAATGGAACAATTGAACTAACTGATCCATATGTGCTCAAAGGCATTGCTTGCATACCTAGGTCATAGGGCTGGGTTTATTCTCTCCAAGATTCAAGGTTCCCTTGGTTACAGGAGGGGAATGGAGAGAGTGTAAATGATGCAAGGCAAATCAGCTCCACTGGAGAAATAAAATTCAAAGACTTTATGCATTTATGGGATAGTTAGTGCATATAGACACTCATGGAGTATATCAGAGATAAGGCTTGACACCATTTATTGCTTTATTTTTTATACTTCTGTAGAAAAGATGGGACTTCTGATCCATCCCTCAGGAGGGATCATAATTGGAGGAACAATTCTGCTCTTTTCTCCCTCTCTCTCATCTGAGTTTGCTTTGCTTTCTCTACTTTTCCCAAGATAGATCCTTGTGTCTGAATTTTGAGGTAAGGGGAGGGTGGTAGAAAGGAAGTTTTCAATAGAGCTTTCTGAACAAAAGAAGGTTTGAGTCATGTCCTCCAACATAGTAAACCAGAACCCCTCTGTTTGGGGGCAGGGGAACAAAGCTCATGCTTACTTTGATTATCATCTGAGTCTTGTTTTCAATTTCGTAGGAACCTAGGGGTAAGAAAAAGAAGGCATGATCATAATTGGCTCTAGGCCTGGCCTGCAGGTCCACTCCTAAAAGGCCTTCCTGGTGTGGGGTTTCTGTTGAGTGTTTCCCCTTCTTTTCAGGATAATTCTGCCATCTTCTCTTGTACCTATAAGCAGGTTGGGAGGGCAGTTAGGGGGGAGTTAAGGTGAAGGGAGGTAGTTTACAGTGGGATGGTCTTGTGTGACAAAAAGGTGAAGTGCTAAAATGCACAGGGGAAGTATGTTGAGGAAGTTGGCACTTCCTACCTTCTGCCAGTCCTGGGCTTGCATCCCAGTCCCAACTCCTTCTAGCTATGTGACCTTGCACAACTTCACTGTCCTCTTTATGCCTCAATTCTCCAAGCTGTAAAAGAAAGGGAAATTATAGTGCTTATCATATGGGATTGTTTTGAAGATTAAATAAGTTATTATATAGTGTCGAACATATAGTGAGTGTTGGATCAGTATTAGCTATCACCACTGCCATCATAATCATTAGCACCATCATCACAGGTGTCATGAGTGAGGCACTCCTGGAGGTAGGCTTAGGCCTGACTTAGGTGGTGGAGAGGACCCAGGTCTTACTCATGTCTTGAAGGAGATTGCAAATATAGTGTCAAGGTTCTGAACAGAGAAGTGACACACTTGAGTTTTAGTTTCAGCTGTGTGTGGCAGCATCTTTCCTCCCTGAGTCTTGGTTAAATAGTTAAAATAAGGCGTTTGGTGTTCAGTGGTTCCCAAATGTTTGTCTGGAGACGGGGCCTGGGCTGGCCACATGAGACTTACCTAGGGGCTTGTTACAAATGCAGATTTCATGGCCCCATCACCCTAAGAGATTCTGATTAGGTGAATCTGGGATGATTTGGGAGCCTGATTTTTTTTTATCAAGGTTATGCTGTGCTCTTCATATACCACCTGTATACCTGGGATACAGCTATTACTTGGGCATCAGGGCCCTAGGTCAACTCTGAGGCCTAAGCTCTAAATGCTCTGGTTGTGTTTCAGAGTGTGTGAAGGGGGGAAGAAGGGTATGGTTTGGAAAACAAGTGACAGAGTAGAAGTTAATTGGCCGATATTTAGAAAAGGATTATCCTTTATCATTTGCTCATTCAAATCTAAGAGTTTCAGCCCAAATGTATAACAGACCTCAACTTTCCATTCACCAGAACCCACTCTTCTCTGTTCTGAGACACAGAGCCTGGGGCTGTTGTCTCTGCCAATGCCAGGAATTGCTCCAGATAAGTAGGAGGAATCCCCTTCCCAAAGCCAGTTTCCAACACCTCCATTTACCTTGGGTCAAATGCTCATTTGATTAACCAGGACTTTTGGCCACCAAGAGCAGAAAAGAGCCATGGCCAGGTAGCTCAGTTAGAGCATTGTCCTGATATGCCAACATTGCCAGTTTGATCCCTGATCAGGGCACATACAGGAATCAACCAATGAATGCATAAATGGGTGAAACAACAAATCAAAGTTTCTCTCTCTCTCTCTCTTTCTCTCCCTTCCTCTCTCTCTAAAATCATGAAATAAATTTCTTTTGAAAAGAGAATCCATCCTGTCACTCTAACACAGGATGAGTCAGTTATCAAACTAGCCCACTTCTGAGTCTCTTTCCTTGGCAAACAAGATGGTTTTGCTCTAATCCCACAGTGTTTCCTTCTTTAGTCAAAAGAATGAAACAGAAAAACAAAAACAAAACAAAAAATGGTTCCTTCCACCATGTAAACTGGAACTTCTTTCATCCTTTGAATGACATGGTTTCTCGCTTCTTCCCTTCACCATGGGGACAGGGTGGAGCCCACATTCCCTCAAGGAACCCAAGGTCATGACATTCATGGTGAACAAACTGCAGTCTCTCGAATGCATTTCCAATTAACACACACAAAGCGTTTCCTACTGTCTCTTAAATTATAGTTCTATATTTATCACTGCCAGTATACCCCTCCCTCTCTTTCCCAGCTCCCCCCACCCATGATCCCCATTCTCCCTTTAATCATTTGCAGAAGTGTTTCCATTCTTCCTTTTTCCATTTTCAGAACCAGTTTTGTTATCAGAAGAATGTAATTGTTGCTAACATTTTGATTTCCCTGTTCAGTAAGATTTATATGACACTGAGGTTTTGTGATATAATTCCCCACTTGCTTCCAAGTTTTTCGTTGGGCATTTAATCTGAGCAGAATTTCATTATCAAGTCTGATTTACTGTGGCTTCAACATAAGGAAAGACTTTTCAAATGTCAACTTTTTTTTTCTATTTCTCTTCCTTTCTCCTACCCCCCTCACATCCTTTTACACACACACACACATGCGTGCGTGCACTCTTTTTTTCTTTTTTTACCCTCTCCTCCTCTCTTGTCTTCTGTCTGTCTGCCCCCATTTTTAAGTTTCAGTGTTCACATATGATGGGTTGGTGTCTTGCCTTTGTCCTCCATTCTAATTCATTCCTTCAAGAGCTCTTCTAAGCACAGAGCCCATAGAGGACTACTCTCTGGAAGATGACAGGGCCTCTCCTGTTAGGGGAGTTACACTGGGATGCACACAGTGGCCTTGGAAGTCCTGTTAAATCCCAAGACTGATTCCTAGGCACCTGAGTTTACTGAAAGATGAAGACGAGCCTCAGCCCTCTGTCTTTAGGAACGTGTACTTTAGAGTCAGGAAAATCTAAAGTACATGTTTTTATTGCACAGTAGATACATAATGAGAAACCTATAGTATGTGTGGAGAGGTAATAATAATAATAACAATAATAATAATTACTATTATTATTCTTCAGATCAGTCAGTGGGACTCTCTTCTTCTGCTTATTCTCAAAGGGCAGGGCTCAGTGGATTTTCACAGAAGTGCAGAATTCAGTTCTTCAACTCTATCCAAAGGTAAATTTTTGTCGGAAATGCTTAGTTTCAGGGCCCCTTCTTCTCTTAACTGTTTCCCTAACACTTATTCTCCCATCTATATTTAGTGACTTTTCCTCTTCGTTCTGATTCACTTGCCCTTACTCTCTATATCTTTCTCTTCTTTTTCCCTCCCAGATGATTTCTGTCCCATGGCCTTGGCTCTACTTACTCACTTACCAAAGTTTCTTCCTTCTGTGTGGATTAACCATCCTGTAGGTTGAGTCTTTTTTCCTTTGGTGGTGTGACTGTGGGACTAAGACATTTATGTGTTGTGGTTTTACATTTTAATAAAAGCAGACAGAAGGTACTCTACCTTACCCTCAAGAAGCATGCTATATGGTAGGAAATCTAGGTACTTAGAAAGCTCACTAAAAAGTACAAGTAGTCAGAGAGCAGTTAGGCTCCCTTAGGTCACTCCTTCCCTGAAAAATTCGGAGGTTACCTTGCCTTCTTAAACCAGGGAGAAAAAAAACATTCTCATGTCCATAGATCTCCAATGAGTAGCCAGAGAAGAAAAGATCCACTCAGCCTCCCCCAGTTAATTATTAAGAAACCACTTTGCCAGTTCTCTGTAGGTTTCTTAGTACCTTAAGATTCCTGCCCTGCCCTTGTTTGTTGAAAGTTTGTGGGGGCCAGCTCTGTTCCTCTCTCAGTGAACTTTCCTGGGCTGCTTGATGGATTCTGAAGGACTTAACTGAATTCTCAGTTTCAGGAACCTAGAACATGAGTGATCTCATTCTATGTTGTCTCTTGAGACGCCTTTGTTTTAAGCTACAGAATCTGGGGTGAGCTGGATAATTCAGGAATTCAAAAAGCTGGGAGAATGAGAAATGATATTCCTTAATGGTAGGATTTCTGTTGGCCCAAGGGAGGCTCTGTATTTACATCTTGACTCAGGGCCTGCCCAGTAATTAGTTGGGAAGAACTTTCTAAATCACTTCAGTTAGTTTGGTAAGAACCTTCAAGTCAGATCAATCAAAAATTGACCTACTGTAGTTGTTTCATAATGTGTCTGCAAATTGTTATTCCTCCTATTGAAAGTTGGAGCCTAATCTTCTCCTTGTGAAGACAGACAGGTGTTGTGACTGCAGTAACAAATAGAATATACTATATGTTATGCTGTGTGACTTCTAGGCCTGTGTTAAGCAAAGAAAGCTGGCTTGTGCATGGGTTTCTCTCACGACACTCACCCTAAGAACTCAGACACCATGCTTTGAGTAAGCCACATGAAGAGGACACAGGAAAGGTTCTGTCCACAGCCCCATTTGGTGTCCCAGCTGATGGTCAGCATCAACAGCTAGACATGTGAATAAATAAGTCTTCAGATGATCCCAGTCTTCCAGTTGCTCCAGCTGATGCCAAATGGAGCAGAGATAAGCTTTCCTCCCCAAGATGTGTCTACATTTCAGATTCATGAGCAAAATACCATATTTGCTGTGTATAATGCGTAGTTTTTTGCCCAAATTTTTGAGGGAAAAATAAGGTTGCAGATTATACATGGGTAGTACCTGAAAATACCTTGTATCTGTTCTTGTGTTTTGTAATTACTTATTACATAAAATTTCTTGTACTATAATATGTTAAAAAAATAAATGCTAAAATTCTCTTATAATACAAAAAACAAGTATCTAAATATAAATAAATAAATAATGATATTAGAAATTGAAATGAAAGATTTTTTCCTGAAAGTTTGGCAAAAAAATATGGGTGTGCAGTATACACGGCAAAATATGGTAAGTATTGTTATTTAATGCCGCAAACTTTTGTGGTAGTGTGTCACACATCAGTAACAGAACACCGACTTTCTGCACCTTGTCCTTCCCAATGGACATAAGCAACTTGGTGTTTTCTGAAGTCCCTGTCTCTGTCCTAAGACCCTCCTTTCTGAGCATTTCAGTCCTTAAAATGACATGCTTCCACAAATCGATCCCATGAGAACATCCTAAGTGGAAATGAGTTTCTCTGTGTCCTCCAATAATTAGCTTTGCATTTACACTGGTGGCCCTGGGAGTCATTTTCCTTAATTGTAAAATGAGGGGGCTGAGCTAAATAATCTCTAGGGCTTCCTTCATTTTGTATCTCCTTTTCCATGGGTCTTCTCTGGCATCAAGGGTGAACAAGAGTTCAGCTGCAAATGACTGATGATGGCTTAACATTATATGACCTGCCTTTGTAAGACTCAGTGGCCATTTAACAGATGCCCCTGGTGCCTTCCTCCAATGGAATGAGTGACGGAGACACTCTAGTAGGCTTTGTATTGGATGTTGGATGTTAGTCTTGATCTGACTGCTGCCAGGAGTAAGCTTAGTCACTGGTTCCCTTCTTCCTGAATGTAAGCAGAGATAGGTGAATCAAAGGGTTCCCTGTCCAGCCACGAAAGGCCAATACTCCTGACATCTCTGAGCCAGGAATGACCTAAGAGGACCTGGAGGATGGCTAATATGCCGCCATTCAATGTAGATTTCTGAAATGCCCCAGAATTCTGGACCTCTTCCTGGTCTCATTCTAAGTGCCCCAAATATGTTTCCTTCCTTCCCATAGAAGCAGGAGAGAACTTGTTAACAAGTGAGAAAACCCCATGAGAGAAATTCCTGTACAGAGGGTAATCGCTTCTTAGTCAGTTTCTCCTGAGAAAGAGTGAACTGGCTCAAAGAGAAGGGCAGCGGGCCAAAGTATGTTGTGAAACCAAAAGCAAAAGAAGAATGAAAAAAAAGGCTGGAAAAATAATAAAAAGGGTTGGAACTCTTATAAAAGTCTAAACCAACAGTGGTAATTCTGAAAAGTGTAGGATTTGATTACAATGCTTCACAAAGGGTTTAGTCTTGAGCACGAACTGCTAACCGCACCCTCTCCCCATTGTCTGCCCAGGCGGAGGGTTACCTAGGGGTGCTGACCTGCACTTCATGTCCCACCTTGAATCTGGGGTCTTTTTCTCAAAGTAATGATGCTGAAGGCTAGGACTGGTCTGAATGACTAGCCCTCAAATACCAAATCCTTAGCCTAGGCCTGGAGACTTCACTCACTGAGCAGCTGGATCTCCAGATTTTTTCTTAACACGGACATTCTTGCCAACTTTCTGAAGTCCTTCCAACATGCCATTTTTCTCTGCATGTCTGCTACCTATGGGTCATTATTTAATTATTTATATTTTCATATAGATAATAAATAAACAGTAAAAAATACTAGGAAGAATAATTGCATGTCCATGGTTTAAAAAGGGGTACAGAAGGATGTAGATGTGTGTGTGTGAGTGTATGTGTGTGTGTGAATCTTCCCAGGGCTGTTCTATGATGATATTAATATTGTCATAGCAACAGATAATACATCTGGGGGTGGTGTTGGGAGAACTGTATGAGTATGAGCCCTCTTGTGAACAAAGAGTAGCTACTATAGTCATCATTTTGTACCTTAGTTTTTTTCTTATTAACAGCATATTTTGGAAATTATTCTTTATTAGCACATTTACAGCTATCTCAGTCTTATAATGGTTTTATTTTTCTTACTGCATAGAAGTATCATTCTTTATTTAATTAATCCCCCATTGCTGGGCTTTCAAGTTGTTTCCATGCTCTAATTACAATAAATCATAAAGAAGATACTTGCCCTTGTCCAAGTCTGTGGGAGGCCAGGACCGTGGTTTATTCTTTCTTTATTTCTCCTTTAAACCTAGTAAGTGGTAATTACAGTACCACTAGTGTGGGCTGATCAATGAGGACCACTGGTAGTAGTTAATAAACTGAACTATATTTACCAATATTATATATCTGATAAGTGGTTAAAATCCAAAATATATAAAGGATTCATATAACTCAACAGAAAAAAAATCTAATTTAAAAATGGGCAAAGGATCTGAATAGATGATTTGTTTTTCAGGGAAGACATACAAATGGTGAACAGGTACAGGAAAAGGTAATCAACGTCACTAATCAACAGGGAAATGCAAATTAAAACCACAATGGAATATCGCCTCACACCTGTTAGAATGGCTATCATCAAAAAAGCAAGAAATTCTGAAAAATGCACCAACAACAAGTGTTGGTGAGGGTGTGGAGAAAAGGGAACCCTTGTGTACTGTTGGTAGGAATATAATTGGTGCAGTGACTATGGAAAACTGTATGGAGGTTCCTTAAAAATTAAAAATAGAAATACCATGAAATCCAGAAATTCTACTTTTGGGTAATTTATCTGAAGGAAATAAAATTACATCTCAAAAAGGTATTTGCACCTTAGTATTCTTTGTAGCATTATTTACAATAGCCAAAACATGGAAATAACCTAACTGTTCATCAGTGGACGGCTGGTTAAAGAAAATGTAATGCGCATACACATACACAGGAATATTATTGAGGCATAAAAAGAGAAGAAAATTCTGCCGTCTGTGACAACATGGATGGACCTTGCGGGCATTATGCTAAGTGAAATAAGTGAGACAGAGAAAGAAAAATATTGTATGATCTCACTTACATGTGGTCTCTAAAAAACAAAAATAATCCAAAAATGAACAAAAAACTAAATTCTCAGACACAGAGAATAGCTTGGTGGTTACCGGAGGTAAAGGATGAGAGTGGGGAAAATGGTGAAGGTGGTACAAAGGTTAAAAAAAAAAATAAATAAAAGCTGAGCTGCTCTATCCCTGATGCTATTTAACCAAAAATTACAATTAGCTGCACAGGCAAAATTTACAACTAATACTACAGTTCTTCTACGTGATTTGTTGAAATGAAATTTTTGCAGAATTAAAGCCTTGCTAAAAGTAAAATTCTTAATCTGCAGAGAAAAAAAAAAGACCAACCCCCCCCCCCAAAAAAAAGAGCAGCCTTTTTTAGTAGTCAATGAGCCAATGAAAACAAGTGCCTTGGACAGCTTGGGAAAGAAAAGAGGTGGTAACACAGACATTCTTGTCTCTCTCCTCAGCTTATGGCAATGTTTACATGTTGAGTTGGCACAAGAAGTACGTGGCTTGATCTGGGTGAGTTTCTTTGTGAGGTCAGGAGGCTTGAGGTGGAGGAGAGTGAAAGGGTTGATGGCTGCGCCATCACTTTCCAAGATCACTTATCCGGGACACACACAACCCATCTACAGCACTCGTCAACAAGGATCCAGAAGACACCATGTTGATACAAGAATGTCGTCTCCCCACAATTGGATTAAATTTACTTTTTTCTTTTCTCAGCACATGTGGGCATCTGGGAAAATCGTATCAGTTATGCAGACACGAAGAAAGTATACTTTCTCTGAACATTTGTGTGTAGTAGGAATTTCTGACTCCCAGGAGGTCTGACCTTTATTAGATATCATTTTTGTAACCAGCCTTAGTAGAAATACCTGGCAAACATCCCCTGGCCTAAGTAGGCCTTTATTGTCCTATAACAAATTTGTGATTATTTACAGTCATGGGGGACAGGGAGAGGCCGGATCATTAAAGCTTTTAACAATAATTCAAAAATCTCATTTTTGCTGAGTGTTGACCATTGACCAAATTTTCCATTTGCTCAGAGGTTGCCAAATGAACTGATTTGAACTTTATTTCGTTATTGCTTCTGTCAGAGGAGTAAAAAAATCTGGGAAATAATTATGCATGATCTTAACTCCCTGTGGTTGCTGGGACTGGGCAAGGGGCTGGGAGGTGAGAACACAGGTTGGGGAATGGGGCTGGGGTGTGTCTCTGAGTCAATCTAAGACACCCACTGGGGGTTTCTCCCAGGGTATACATGACCTTACTCAGAGCTCTTCAATGACTTCCCTGTGCACCTAAAATAAAGTATAAGCTCCTCTCCAGGCTTCCTACCTTTCTGATTTCATTATGACATTGTCTTCTGCCTCACTTACTGAGTGTCAGGTGCTCTGTTTTATGTCAAAATAGATTTTTTATACAGTTCTTAGAAAACTGCAAGCTCTTTTCTGTTCCTTAAAGACATTATTCTGTCTGTTTTCTTCTCACAATCTTCTTTACTTATTCTTTTCATAGTTATCTCCATGTCATCCTCAATATCGGAAATTTTTGTGAGCTTCTTGACCTTCCAAGACCTCCTTTGACCTTCTGTGACTCTGCCCTCATTAATATCTTTCATATCACCTTAGTAATTGCCT
This sequence comes from Carollia perspicillata, assembly GCA_004027735.1. NCBI lineage: Eukaryota > Metazoa > Chordata > Mammalia > Chiroptera > Phyllostomidae > Carollia > Carollia perspicillata. The sequence goes on along the minus strand of PVKM010015314.1, from coordinate 801 downwards.
TCTTAAACACTTATCACAAGTTGTAATGACATTTATTTATTGGGTCACTCCTTTGTTTGTCTCCTGCCCTGGGATATAAGCTCCCAAAGGACCACGTTTATTCTGATTGTCACCGTGTCTTCAGCAGCTGGCATGGTGCTGGCCATAGACAATTGTTGATGAAGGAAGTGGGCAGACATTGTTTATGTTCTGAGCTCAGCCCGAGACACGTGGTAGCCAAAGGGAAGAGGAGGGCCAAATGATCCCATATGGTCTGTAAATGGGATAACATCCTTTGGGGAGACTGTGCCTTGGTTGTTCCTGAGGAGATGGAGTAACTGGAGGATGTGGTTTCCCAATGGGAGAGGGAGGGCTAAAAGAGAGAGAGAAAAAAGAAAAGACAAATGAATTTTGCTCAAAGCAAACCAGGTATTTCCTCTCACATCCACTTTATTTCCATCAGAAAAAGGGGAACTGGGCGTGCTGAGGAGAGATGATGCTGACGATTTGCCTGGATTTTACTTCCTCCTGAGTCACCTAGTCACTGGAGACCTGAGACACTTGGCTTCCTCCCTCCTTTGACCCTTTTGTGCCTCACCAAATGAATCATAGCCGAAACATTTGTGCAAAGCACAAGCAAGTGGCAGAGGGGTGGGAGCTGGAGAAAACCCAGGAGCTGGCTCCTGGAGGCTTCAAAGCCATTCTGACCGATGAAAGGCAAGTGTGGCTGTCTTCCAAGCCCCAAAAGGAATCATCATGCTCAGATGCTGGATGCTGAGCCACTGAGAGCTTGTGGGCCCAGGAGAATCAGGACACGTTCTC
>PVKM010015313.1:0-28031 GCA_004027735.1 Carollia perspicillata | reverse complement strand
GCAGACTAAGTGATCACCTAAAACAGGAGCAGAGCCACAGAAATGGAGGTCACATGGAAGGTTAGCAACACGGGAGTAGGCGGAGAGGGTGGGGAGAAGGTACAGAGAATAAGTAGCATAGACGGTGGGGAGAAAATAGACAGGGAGAGGGCAAGAGTAGTGTGGGAAATGTAGAAGTTAAAGAACTTATGACACATGGACATGAACTAAATGGGGAGGAGTGTGGGTGGGAGGGTGTGTGAAGGGTGGAGGGGAATGAAGGGGGGTAAATGGGACAACTGTAATGGCATAATCAATAAAATATATTTAAAAAAGAAAAGGGCAAAAAAAATGTCTGTAACCGTAAAAAGTAAAAAAGAAAGTTGAAAGGACAATGTTACATGTTTACCAAACTATTACATTTTCCTTCAAAGCACACAGAGAGACTGCACTTCTCAAATCCTTCGTATTTAGGTGGGGACAAACAACCCGTAATGGCCTATGAATATAGAAATGATATATGACTCTTAAAGATGTAGTTTCTAAATTTCCTCTGTCTACTCTTTCTTCATTCATATCCCAACTAGATCTAAAAGGTCCACTATATAATTCTGTAGAACAGTTGCTAGATGAAATTTTTGGATCTCACAAAAGTGAAATGGGGAAGATCCAACATCACTCAGAGATGACCCAAGCTTCTTACTCTCCTTCTGCTGGAACAAGTGTCACACATCCTCACTGATATCTTCATGGGAGTTAGGAAGAAGAGAGAGACCACAGACATTTTTACCATTGTTGTTTCAATTACCTTTCTTTATATACAGGTACACAACTTGTAAAATCGTAATTATCACAAAAACACAAAACATTGTATAATATTCCTTACAAAGAATAATTCTTCTATTCAGGAAACCTGAAAAAGAAAAAAGACATTGCATTTTAAAAGTTGGGATTTTGGGTGTCAGTGTATTTGGGATAAACCTGTTTAAAAAAACTATTTATATTTGGTGTCCAATGCCCTGTCCCCTCTAAGCCAATATAGGAGCAAATGTTGGTGAAGCTAGATTACAGTTATGGAAAGCACTGGGGAGTGTGACCGAGTGTAGAGCTGGTTGTAATTTGGGTTCATACTTATGGGGTGTAAACATGCTTTCTCTTCCTCTTTTTTCCATCCATATGGAAGAGTCTGCCTGATTAAAGAAGCCCTGGAAACTTGGGTTCTGGTCATCAATTCCCTTTGGAAATTAGGGATTAGAACATGTGGCTCTAGTAGTAGAATATCAGTCACCACTGGGGCCTAAAGTCTGACTCACAGAAAAATAGTAAGTAATTCCAAACTTTCTAAAGACTACAAATATGATCATAAAAGTAACATTAGAAGTAACTAGAGATACTCAGCTTGGAGAAAAGAGGCAAAAAGAGGGCCATAATCACCAACCTCAAATCTCTGAAGGATTGTCTTTAGAACATAGACACAAACTTGTTTTATTTGGTTTGAAAACGTCTTGGATGGAGACAGATTTGAACTCCATAGAAAATTAATTACCTTCTCACAAAGAGAGTATTGCCTTTGCCTCTTTGTCAAATATCAGTTGACTCCACATAAGTTTATTTCTCTGCTCTCTGTGCATTTCATCAATCTATTCATCTCTATTCATGCATTTCAACAATATCACCTGACTTGATTACTGAGCTTGTCTTGAACAAGTAGTCCTCAAACATCGTTCTTCTCCTTCAATATTGTGTTAGCTATTCTGGATCTTTTGCCTCTCCATATACACTTTAAAATCAGTTCATTAGTACTCACAAAAACAATTTGCTGAGATTGTTATTGAAATTGCATTGAATCTACAGATCAGGTTGGAAAGAACAGACATCTTGACAACATTGTGTCTTCTTACCCACAAACATGAAATGTCTCTCCATTTACTTAGGTCTTCTTTGATTTTGTTCATCAGAGTTTTATAGTTTTCCTCATACAGATTTTGTACATATTTTGTTAGATTTATATCTAAGTATTTCACTTAGAATGGTCCTCACATAAATGGTATTGTTTTTTATTTTAAATGGTTTATTTCTGGTTTAATGAAAAGTGACTGACTTTTTAAACTGAGGTATAATCGACAATTAACTTTATATTAGTTTAGATGTACAACATAAGTATCTGATATTTACATACACTGTGAAATGATCCTAGCCATAGATCTAGTTACAATCTGTCACCATACAAAGTTACATACTTTTATTTCTTGTGATGAAAACTTGTTAAGATTTACTCTTTCAGCAGTTTTCAAATATGCAATACAAAATCAATGACTATAGTCATGATGCTATACATTACATCTCTGTGATTTATTTATTTTATAACTGGAAATTTGTGCCTCCTGACCCCTTTTACCAATTTCCTCCCACCTCTGGCAATTTGTTTTGTTCCCTGTATTTATTAGTTTTATTTTATTTGTTCATTTGTTTTGTTTTTAGATTCTACACATAAGTGAAATTATAAGGTATTTATTTTCCCTTGTCTGACATGTTTCACTTAGCATAATATACTCAAGGTTCATGCATGTTAACACAAATGGCAAGATTTCATTCTTCAACTGTCAGAATAATAAGTCAGACAAAGGAAAATAAATAACATATAATTTATATACATATATGTTTTCTTTAGTCATTCATCCATCGATAGATATTTAGGTTGTCTCCATATCTTGGCTCTTGTAAATAATGTTTAAATGAACATAGAGGTACACATATTTTTTTGAAGTAGTATTTTTATTTTCTTCAGATAAATACCCAGAAATGGAATTGTTGGATCATATGGTAGCTCTATTTTTACTTTTTATTCATTTTTATATTTAAAATGAATTTATTGGGGTGACATTGGTTAATAAAATTATAAAATTATATAGGTTTTAGTGTATAATTCTATAATATAGTATCTGTATCTGTGCGTTTAGTACCCAAAGTCAAGTCTCCTTACCATTTATTCTATCTATCTCCCTTCACCTTCACTTCCCTCTGGCAATCAACATGCTGTTGTATGTGTCTATGAGGTTTTTGTATTGTTTTTTAATTTTTAATTTTTTTGCTTAATATCTTCACCTTCTATTTTTAATTATATAAGTAACCTCTATACTGTTTTCCATAGTGACTGCATCAATTTACATTCCCACCAACAGTGTATGAGGGTTTCCTTTTATCCACATCTTTACCCACATTTGTTTTTTGTCTTTTTGATTGTAGCTACTCTAAGAGGTGTGATGTGGTATCTCATTGTGGTTTTGATTTATAATTCCTTGGAAATTAAGGATTTTGAGCATCTTTTCAAATGTTTGTTGGCCATTTTTATGTCTTATTTAGAAAGAAATGTTTATTCAGATACTCTGCCCACTTTTAAATTGGATTTTATTGTTAAGTTGTACAAATTTTCTACATATTTTGGCTATTAGCCCCTTACTAAATATGTGAATTGCAAATATCTTCTACAATTTAATAGGCTGCCTTGTCATTTTGTTAATGTTTTCTTTACTGTGTGGAAGATTTTTAGTTTCCTGAAGTCCCACTCATTTAATTTTAGTTTCCTTTACCTTTGGAGTTAAGTACAAAAAATTATTGTCAATGTTGATATCAAGGAGCTTATGGTCTATGTTTTTTTCTAAGAGTTTTATGGTTTCAGGTGTTACATTCAAGTCTCCAATCCATTTTGAGTTAATGTTCATGCATGGTATAAGATAGTTGTCTAATTTCTTTTCTTTTTTTAAGAATTGTGGATTTTATTTATTTATTTATTTATTTATTTATTTATTTATTTATTTATTTATTTATTTATTTATTTATTGTTCTATTATAGTTGTCCCAATTTTGCCCTGTTTCTCTACTCTTTTGCACCCAACCCTCCAAGTCCTTCCAGCCATTCCCACAGTCAATACCCATCCTATTGTCCATGTCCATGGGTCATTTATACTTGTTCTTTAACTAGGCCATTCCCCTTCTTTCGTACTTTATACCCTTCTCTTCTCCCCTATGGTCCCTCTCAATTTGTTCCTTGTTGCCATGCCTCTGGTTCTCTTTTGCTCATTTGCTTTTTTTGTTCATTAGGTTCCTCTTATAGATGAGATCATATGATCTTTTGCCATTTGGCTTATTTCACTTAGCGTAATACTCTCCTGTTCCATTCATGCTGTCACAAAGGTAGAAGTTCTTTCTTTCCTTCTGCTACATAGTATTCCATTGTGTAAATGTACCATGGTTTTTTTATCCACTCATTTACCAATGGGCACTTTGGCTGTTTCTAGCACTTGTCTATTGTAAATAATGTTGCTAGGAACATTGAGGTGTGTAGGGGTTTTTTTGAATTGGTATTTCAGGATTCTTAGGGTATAATCTTATCAGTTGAGTTTCCAGGTGAAAAGGCAGTTCCATTTTTAGTTTTCTGAAGAAATTCCATACTGTTTTCCACATGGGTTGTACCAGTCTGCATTCCCACCAACAGTACACTAGGGTTCCCTTTTCTCTGCATCCTCACCAGCACTTGTTTGTTGATTTGTTTATGATGGCCATTCTGCTAATGTGAGGTGATATCTCATTGTGATTTTAATTTGAATCTCTCTGATGGTTAGTGATGTTGAACATCATTTCATATGCCTATGGGCCCTCTGTATGTCCTCCTTAGAGAAATGCAAGTTCCAACCCATTGCTTATTTTTTAAATTATATTTTATTAATTATGTTATTACAGTTATACTGAATTTTCCCCCCTTTACTCCTATCCCTCTCCTTTCCTCATTCCCTCAGACAATCCCCCCACCATTGTTCATATCCATGGGTCATACATATAAGTTCTTTAGCTATTTCATTTGCTATACTTTAATTTGCATCCCCATGGCTATTTTTTTACTACTTATATGTACTTCTTAATCCCCTGATTTCTTCACCCATTCCCCCACAACCCTCTCCTGTCTAACAACCATGAAATAACTCTCTGTATCCATGATTCCATCTCTGTTCTTGTTTGCTTAGTTTGTTTTTTAAATTCAGGTGTTGATACATTTGTATTTATTGCCATTTTATTGTTTATAGTTTTGATCTTCTTTTTCTTAAATAAGTCCCTTTAACAGTTCACATGCCAGTGGTTTGGGGATGATAAACTCCTTTGGTTTCTCCTGCCTGGGAAGTTCTTTAAAAGCTGCCCTTTGATTCCAAATGGTAGCTTTGCTGGGTAGAGCAAATTTGGCTGTAGGTCCCCGCTTTTCATGACTTTGAATATTTCTTACCAGTCCCTTCTAGCCTGCAAAGTTTCTTCTGAGACACCAGCTGACAGTCTTATGGGAACTCCCCTGTAGGTAACTAACTTCTTTCCTCTCATGGCTTTTAAGATTCTCTCTTTATCTTTAACCTTTGGTATTTTAATTATCATGTGTCTTGAAGTGGCCTCTTTGCATCCATCTTATTTGGTACTCTCTGTGCTTCCTGGACTTGCATATCTATTTCCATCACCAAATTAGGGAAGTTTTCTTTCATTATTTTTTCATATAGACTTCCAATTTCTCATTCTTTCTCTTTACCTTCTGGCACTCCTGTTATATGAAAATCTTTGAAGTTGTCCCAGAAACTGTTTACACTATCCTCATTTTTTTGGATTTTGTTTTATTCTTGTTGTTCTGATTGTTCTTTTTTTTTATTTTTTACTTCCTTATGTTCTAAATCATTGATTTGATTTTTGATTTCATCCACCTTACTGTTGTTTCCCTGTAAATTGTTCTTTATTTCAATTAGTGTATCCTATGTTTCTGACCGAATCTTTTTTATGCTGTTGAGGCTCTCACTAAGTTCCTTGAGCATCCTTTTAACCAGTGTTTTGAATCTGCAATGATAGATTGCTTATCTCCATTCTATTTACCTCTTTCTCCAGAATTTTGATCTGTATTTTCATTTGGTCTCCTCATTTTGGAAGGCTCCTTGTGCTTGTTTCTATGTATTAGGTAGAGGTGCTTTGATTGCATGTCTTGGTAGTGTGGCCTAATGTAATAGGTATTTGTAGGGTCTAGTGGCACAGCTTCCCCTATCACTGGGTACTTGAGGTGTGCTCTTTATCTGAGTGGAGTACATCCTCTTTTTGTAGTTGAGCTTTGATTGCTGTTGGCAGGTGAATGGTGGGGGGTGATTTACCAAGTCCAGTTGGTTGTAAGGATCGGCTGTGACCACTTACCACCAAACTCCACCCTCCATGAAGGATCAGCAATGCAGGGGCAGGGTGGTGGTTCTCTGACATGGTCTGCAACTGTCCACTGGGTGAGCTGGCCCCAGGCTTTCCCAGGTGGTAGAGGCCAAGGTCAGCCCCCACATGTGTTTTGACTGGAGCCACCCTACCTGAGCTATAAAGCAATCTGAGATAGCTGCTACTTGTTCTGGACTTGGAGAAATCCAGGCAAAGCTAAGATTTGAAATTGGGCTGGCTGCTGTTAGTGCCAGGCCTGGGGCTCACTGAGGCTAGCTGTTGCTTCTTTGATAGGATTTAGGAAATTGTGAAGGAGGAGCCAAGACCAGACATTCACATGGAAAAGCAGCTTGGGTTGGTCCATAAGTTGGGTGGAGTGGAGTTTGGGTATCTCCAAGGTGGGTTAAACTGTGTTAGCCAGGTTGATGGAGTCTCAAATATGGCACCAGCTTGCCAGTTCTATAGGGGGAGGCTTTAGAAAAGAGACAATGGCCTCTGCTCATCTTGATGCCATACACTTCTGTTTCTCTGTGTATACCACTGGTGCCTTTGAAGCTGCTGCCCTTGTGCTGGAGCTCAGAAGTAGTGAGTTTGAGTAGGTGAGTCTGTGTGTGGGTTCTTTAAGAGGAACTTCCTGGGGCTCTACCAGTTTATTTCACCAACTCAATCTCCTTTGGATTTTGCAGCCGGAAGTTGTGGGGACTTCTCTTCTTGGCACTGAAACCCAAAGCTCAGGAGACCAGATGTGGAGCTGGAACTTCTCACTCCTGAGATATCAATCCTGAATTTTTAACCACCACAGGTAGGTAAAAGCTAGCCCATTCCACAATGCACCCCTCCTACTAGTCTGGATGGATGTGGTTTCTTTAATTTCATAGCTGTTAGAATTCCATTCAACTCAATTTCTGATGGTTCTGAGTGATAGTTGTTCTATATTTTAGTTCTAATTCTGCTGTAGTTGTACGAAGAGGTGAGCCATGTCTGTCTATACTGCCATATTGACCAGAAGCAGGCCATATTTAAAATGGATTGTTTGTCTTTCTGGTGTTGAGTCATATGAATTCTTTATATATTTTGGAGGTCAAACCCTTGTCTGAGGTATCATTGGCAAATATGTTTTCCCTTACAGTTGGTTACTGTTTCATTTTGATGATGTTTTCTTTAGCTGTGTAGAGTGTTTTTAATCTGATGTAGTCCCATTTGTTTATTCTTTCCTTTATTTCCCTTGTCCTAGAGGATGTACTCATGAAAATATTATTGCATGAGACATCTGAAAATTTTACTGCCTGTGTTTTCCTCTAGGACTATTATGGTGTTGCAGCTTATGGTTAAATCTTTATCCATTTTGAGTTTCTTCTGGTATATGTTGTAAACTGATGGTCTAGTTGCTTTTTTTTTTTTTTTGCATATACAATTCCAGATTTCCCAGCACCACTTGTTGAAGAGGCTACTTTTACTCCATTTTATGCTTGTTCCCCCTTTGTCAAATATTAATTGACTATAGAGACATGGGCTTATTTCTGGGCTCTCTATACTGTTCCATTGAGTCATGTGTCTGTTCTTACATCACTACCAGCTGTTTTTATTACAGTAGTTTTATAGTAAAGTTTGATATAAGGTACTGTGATTCCATCTACTTTGTTCTTCTTTCCCAAGTTTGCTGTGTCTATTTGGCATCATTTTTGGTTCCATATAAATTTTTGAAATATTTTTCCTAAACCTGTGAAATATGTCGTTGGTATTTTAATAGGGATTGAGTTGAATCTATAGATTGCTTGGGTTGTATGGACATTTTAGTGATGTTAATTCTTTTAATCCATGAGCATGGTATGTGCTCCCATTTTTATCTTCCTTAATTTCTTTCTTCAGTGTACTGTAGTTTTCTGAATAGACACATATTACTTCCCTGGTTAAGTTTACTCCTAGGCACTTTATTCTTCTTGTTGCTATAGTAAATGGGAATTTTTTCTTGTTTCTGTTTCTGATATTTCATTGTTGGTGTACAAAAATGCCTTTGATTTCTGAATATTGACTTAGTATCCTACTTTGACAAATTCACTTATTACATCAAGTAGTTTTTTAATGGAGCCTATAGGGATGTCTTTTTATTTAAGGATTTTTAATTTATTTTTAGAGAGAGGGAAAAGGAGGGGGAAAGAGAGGGAGACAAATATCAATGTGTGGTTGTCTCTTGTATGCCCCCTACTGGGGTCCTTGTTCACAACCCAGGTATGTGCCCTGACTGGGAATCGAACTGGTGACTCTGTGGTTGACAGGCCAGAACTTGATCCATTGAGCCACACCAGTCAGAGTGAGGGATTTCTATGTCATTATCATGTTGTCTGTAAATAACGACAGTTTACTTCCTCCTTTCCTATTTGGATGACTTTTGTTTCTTTTTCTTGCCTGATCACTGTGGCTAGAACTTCCAGTACTATGTTGAATAGAACTGGTAAAATGAGATATCCTTGTCTTGTTCCTGATCTTAGGGGGAAAGCTTTTACTTTTTGCCCATTGAATATAATATTGGCTATTGGTTTCATGTACGTGTCCTTTATTATTTGAGGTATGCTCCCTCTATTCTCACTTTGCTGAGTGTTTTTGTTATAAATGGGTGCTATGCCTTATGAAATGCTTTTTAGCAACTATTGATATGATCTTGTATTTTTGTCTTTCATTTTGTTTATGTATTATATTACATTTATTGCTTTGTAAATATCATACCATCCTTGCATCCCTGAGATGAATCCCACTTGAACATGGTATGATCTTTTTAATTTATTGATGGGTGTGCTTTGCCAACATTTTGTTAAGGATTTTAGCATCTGTGTTCATCAGTAATATTGGCCTGTAGTTTTCTTTATTTGTTGTGTTTTTATCTGATTTTGGAATTAGGATTATGCTGTTCTTATCGAAAGAGTTTGGGAGTCTTCCTTCTTCCTGAAATTTTTTGAATAGTCTGAGCAGGGTGGGGTTTTCTCTTCCTGAAATGTTTTGTAAAATTCTCCTATGAAGCCATCCAGTCCAAGGTTTTTGTGCTGGGGGCTTTTTTTTCTTAATGCTTTGATTTCACTAGTTGTTATTGGTCTATCCAGGTTTTCTGCTTCTTCTTGATTCAATTTTGGAAGATTATATTTTTCTAGAAACTTGTCCATTTCACCCAGGTTTTTTAATTTCCTGGCATATAGTTGTTTATAGTAATTTCTTACAATCCATTGTATTTCTGTGGTATTGGTTGTGATTTCTCCTCTTTTCTTTCTGATTTTATTTTTGGGGGGTGCTCTCTCTTTTTTTCTCAATGGGTGTGTTTAAAGGTTTTTTAATTTTTTTTCAAAGAACCAGCTCCTAGATTTATTGATTTTTTGAATTATTCTTTTAGTCTCTATATCACTTGATTCTCTTCAGATCTTGATTATTTCCTTCTTTGTACTTGCTCTTTGCTACGTGTGTTGTTCCTCCAGTTCTTGTAGATGTAGGATTAGGTTGTTTATTTGAAATGATTCTATCTTTTTTAAGTAGTCCTGTATCACTATGAACTTCCCTCTCAGGACTGCCTTTACTGTGTCCCACAGGTTTTGGGCTGTTGTGTGTTCATTTTTATTTGTTTCCAGAAACTTGATTTTTCCTTGATCTTGTTGTTAAGCCATTCATTGTTTAGTAACATGTTATTCAGTCCCCATGAGTCTGACTGTTTTTGAGTTTTTTTCCTTGATGTTGGTTTCTAGTTTCAAGCCATTGTGATCCAAGAAAATGCTTGATATTTTAATTTTCTTGAATTTGTTGATGCTTGTTTTGTGTCCTATCATGTGATCTATCATTGAGAATGTGCATTTGAAAGGAATGTATATTTTTCTCCTTTTGGTGAAAGGTTCTGTATTTATCAATTAAATTCATTTAATCTAGAGCATAGGTGTCCAACCCATGGCTTGTTGGCAACATGTGGTCCTTGATGGCTATGAATGCAGCCCAGCACAAAATTGTAAATGTTAGGTTGTAAATATTATAAATTGTAAATATGGGCCTATGTTAGATCCATGTATGTTTATAAGGGTTATATCTTCTTGATGGATTGTTCCCTTAAGTATTATACAGTGTCCTCCTTTATCTCTATTTATGGCCTTTGTTTTGAAATCTATTTTATCTGATATAGGTATTGCTACCCTAGCTTTTTTTCGAGGTCCGTTTGCTTGGAATACTTTTTTCCCCATTCCATCACTTTTAGTCTATGTAGATCTTTTGTTCTGAAGTGGGTCTCTATAGACAGAAAATATACAGGCCATAATATTTTTATCCATTAAGCTACTCTATGTCTTTTTATTGGAGCATTTAATCCATTTACATTTAAGGTTATTATTGATAGGTACTTATTCATTGCCCTTTTCCCCTATGTTCTTGTGTTCCTCTCTCTCCCCTTTTATTTCCCATCTTCTTATAGCAATTCATTTAGCATCGCTTACAATACTAGTATGGTGGAGACATTTGCAAATATGCTTTTTTGGGGGGGTCTGGGAAGCTCCTTATTTTGCCTTACATTTTAAACCGGTGTGTTACTGGCAGGCTAGTCTTGGTTGCAGGCCTTTCCTTTTCATTACTTGGAATATTTCTTGCCATTCCCTCTTGGCTTTTAGTGTTTCTGTTGAGTAATTAACAGATAGCCTTATCAGAGCTTTTTGTATGTTACTAGCTGTTTCTCCCTTGTTGCCATTAATATTCTCTCTTTGTTTAAATTTCATCATTTTTATCATACTGTGTCTTGGAGTGGGCTTTTTTGGATTCACCTTGATTGAGACCCTCTGTGCTTGCATAACTTGCATGAGTTTTTCTCTCATCAAGTCAGGGAAGTTTTTTGTTATTACTTTTTCAAACATGTATTCTATGCCTTGCTCCCCTTCTTCTTTTTCTGGTAGCCATATTGCATAGATATTATTCTGTTTCATGTTGTCTTGCAGCTCCCTTAAACTATTTTTATTCTTTTTTAGTCTTTTTTTCAATCCGCTGTTCTGTCTAGAAATTTTTTTTGTTCCTTGTTCTCCAGCTTACTGATTTGATCCTCTGCTTCATCTAACCTGCTTTTAATTCCATCCACTGTATTCTTCAATTCAGAAATTGTATTCTTCATTTTTTCCTGGCCCTTATTGATAGTTTGTATGTCCTTTTTCATGTTGATGCAGTGCACAGTAAGTTCCTGGTAGCTTCCCTGTAGTTTTTGTAGTTCTCTTTGAGCTCCCCTATAACCATTATTTTGAACTCAGTGTCTGATAATTTACTTGCCTCTTTTCATTTAGTACTCTTTCTGGGGATTCTTTCTTTCCTTTCAGTTGGGGGTTGTTTCTTTGTCTCTCCATTTTAGATACTCTTCTTGTTTGTTTCCACTTGTTAAATGATCATCTTTGACTCCTGGTTTTCATGGTGTGACCTTCTATAGAAGGATCCTGTGAGAGTCAGTGGTTTAGTCTCCTTGATCTCCTGAGCTTGATGCTCTTGGAATGCCCTTTATGCCATTTATGTTAGTTCCCTGATTGTAACTGGGTTTTGATAGTTGTTGGGTCATTCTTTGGTTGTTCTTTCCCTCCAGCCAATTGATTGTTAGTTACTTTACCCACCATATCTTGTATGCCGCTTACAGATGCTGCCAGAACCAAACCACACAGCCCAGGAAACAAAACCACACCCACAAAAAAACCCATCCTCAATCACACTATCAACAGCAAATGAGCCACTATTTATAAGGGTGTATAGAGACTACAACTATTAAAGAAAGTAGAAACCAATATGAGATTACTTACTGAAAGAAAAAATGATTTTGAGAGGGTAGAAGGAGGAGCAATAATAAGAATAGGGAATTGAGGCAAGATGAAGAGAGAAAGAAGGAAAATTTACATCATAAAAAAAGGGAATGAAGAAAGTGGAATGGAGCAAGAGAAGGAAATTATATAGTATTAGGTTTAAACAGAAATGTAAAAAATATATGGCGAAAGAAAGAGGGGGAAAATAGATAGATAGATAGATAGATAGATAGATAGATAGATAGATAGATAGATAGATAACACAGGAACCAAATTGGAGAGAAAGATCCACCACAGCACTATCTACAACAAATGTGCTGAGATTAATATAGGTGAGCCCTGGCTGGTGTAGCTTAGTGGATTGATCATGGGCTGTGAATTAAAGGGTTGCTAGTTCGATTCCCAATCAGGGCACATGCCCAGGTTGCAGGCCAGGTCCCCAGTGAGGGCCACATGAGACGCAACCACACATTGATGTTTCTCTCCCACTCTTTCTACTTCCCTTCCCCTCTCTCTAAAAATAAATAAATTAATTAATTTAAAAAAGATTAATATAGGTGGAATTGGGGCAACAGAGGAAAAAAGAAAGACAAGCTTAAGAGATGTCCAGAGAAAAGGGAAGTGATTTTGAGATGATAGAGGGAGAAAGGATGCTAAGAGTGAGGAACAAAAACCAGACTAAGACAGAGAAAAAAATAAAATTTGAGATGAAAATAAGAAAGGCAAGAAGAAGGCAGAATGGAGTAGAAGAAGGGAATAGTAAAGTTTGAGTTTTGAAACACCAAAATGGTGAAGATCTAGAGATAAAATTGAAGAAATGTGACAACTACACTATCCACAACCAATGAGCAAAGATCAACAAAAGTGGAGAGAGAATAAGGGTATTTTAAGAGTGGGAAAGGGGGTGAAATGACAAATGATGAGAAAAATGATTTTGAGAGGCTGGAAGGGGGCAAAATAGTAAGGGTGCAGAATGGGAACAAGTCACAGCATGAGAGAAAACACAATTTAAAATGAAAATAAGAAGAGGAGAGAAGGTAAAATGGGGTAACACAGAGGAGGAACAAAATATGAGATTTGAAATGAAATATAATATAAAATCTAGTGACTTATTATGCAGAAACTCAAAGGATAAGAAATGAATGTTAAAAAGCTATGCAGGAGAGAAAACTTTGTAAATCATGAAGAAGACCACAGTGGAATTCATCTTGGTAGCCTCCAGTATTCACCATTGTGTTTTCTTTCTGGATCCACCTCTGTTGACTTCAGATGGTGTCCCAGTCTGGCCCTAGACAGCCTGTTTGAGACAACCGGGGATCCACATTCTATGGCTGACTCCTTCAGTTGTTAATCTAGTCACTCTGTAATCAGTAGTCAGGCTTGATTACACAGGATGGGGCAGAATAATTCCTATAGGCGGGGCAATTGCTTCCCCTCATGCTGATGCCACTTGAAAGGAAGTGCTCTGCCTGAGCAAGATGTCTCCTGCAGTGTGGAAGATGACTCAGCACCAGGATCCTGGTGGCTACTTACTCAATTTTCTCCCCAAAGCTACCACCCCCAGTCTTTTCTCAAGTATCTCTAGTTCACTCTGCCCTACTTTTGCCAGAGCCAAGGGTATGTGGCTGCAAATGAAATTTTATGCAATGGCTTTTTAAAGGGCTCTCTGTGACTCCAGCTGTCTGTCCCTAGCAGAGAGAAACCATGCCACTTTTCACAGATGAATATTGCCAAGGTTCTTTTTGGGGTCTGGTGCTCTAGGCGGGAGAACCCAGCTTGGGGTTTAGACCCCACACTTTTCAGGGGGAATGTCCCACTGCTAAAATAGTCCTCTGGCACTTTACCACCTGTGGGAGTCAGCTAGCCCTCTTGTGTCTCCTCTGCACTCCTTACCAGTCACATTGTGATAAAGTGGTTTATTCTGTCTGTGGTTATAAGGCCTCTCTCCCACTATTGTTTAGTTGTTTATTCCAGATGATTTTTCTACACTTTAGTTGTAATTCCAGATTGGTCCTGGAAGGAGGCTAGTGTCAGTGTTGCTTGTATTTACTCCTCTGTTGTCTCCTCTTTTTTTTTTTTTTTTTTTTTGGCACGTGGGTGCCAAGTTTCCCAAAACCATTTATTGAACAGACTGTCCTTTCTATATTGTATATTCTTATTCTGCTGTCATAAATTAATGATATACATGTCAATTTATTTCTGGGCTCTTTATGCTGTTCCGTTGTCCTATGTGTCTGTTTTTATTTCAATAGCATTCTATTGTGATTACTAGAGCCTTGTAATACAATTAGGAATCAGGGAACATGATGCCTTTAGCTTTGTCTTTTTTTCTGAAAATTGCTTTGGCTACTTGGGATCTTTTCTGGTTTCATAGAAATTTTGAGATTGTTTGTCCTATTTCTGTGGACATGCTATTAGAA
This sequence comes from Carollia perspicillata, assembly GCA_004027735.1. Classification (NCBI taxonomy): domain Eukaryota; kingdom Metazoa; phylum Chordata; class Mammalia; order Chiroptera; family Phyllostomidae; genus Carollia; species Carollia perspicillata. Next base: position 13,627 of record PVKM010015313.1, on the reverse strand, counting down.
TTTTGATAGGGATTGCACTAACTCTGTAGCTTTTGTTGGGTAATATGAACATTTTAACAATATTCTTCCAACCTATGAGCATAAAATATTATTCTTTTTACTTGTGTTTTATTCCACTTCTTCCACCAATGTCTTGTGGTTTTCAGAGGACAGATTTTTTTTTCTCCTTGGTTTAGTTTATTTCTAGGTATTTTATGCTTTCTGATGCAACTGTAAATTGAATTATTTTCTTAATTTCTCTTTCTGACAGTTTGTTGTTAGTGTATAAAAATGCAAGAGATTTTTCACATATAGGTTTTTGTACTTTGCAGCTGTACTGAATTTGTTTATTAGTTCTAACATTGTTTTGGGGGTGGGGTTAACATCCATAGGGTTTTCTATATAAAAAATAATGTCATCACAAATAGTATTAGTTTTACTTATTCCTTTCTAATTTTAATGGCTTTTGTTTCTTTTTATTACCTTGGGCTAGGACTTTCAATATTATGTTGCAATAAAAATGGCAACAGTGAACATCTTTGCTTTGCTCCTGATCTTGAGGAAAGTTTTCAGCTTTTCACATTATGTATAATGTTAGCTGTGAGCTTATAATTTGCAACATTTATTGTGTCAACATACATTTTCTCTATACATATTTTGTTGAGAATTTTCATTATAAGTTGCTGTTAAATTTATCAACAGTGTATCTGTATGTATTGAGATCATTATATAACTTTTATATTTCCTTTTGTTAATTTGGAGTATAATGTTGATGTGAGGATGTTGAACGATCTCACATGCCTGGAATAAATTCTAACTGGCTATGGTGCTTCACCCATTTAATGTGTCATTTAATATAGTTCTCTAATATTTTGTTGAGAATGTTAGCATCTACATTCAAAAGGAAGTATTTTCCTGTAATTTTCTTTTTTTCATGAGGTTATTGTATGGTTTTGGTATCAGGGTAATGATGGCTTCATAGAATTAGTCTGGAAGTGTTCTCTCCTCTTCAATTTTCTGGAAACATTTGAGAAGGATAGCTATTAACACTTTTTGAATTTTTGGTAAAATTTACTGGTGAAGCCATTTGATCCTGGACTTTTGTTTGTTGTGTTGCAGGATGTATAATCAACTTACAGATAACAGTTGCATTTCTATGCCTTAACAACAAAACATCTGAAAAATAAACCATCCAGATTACAAAAACATCAAAAAATTGCCCAGGAATAAATTTAGCTGTATAAGTGAAAGATCTGTACAATGAAAACTACAGGACATTGTTGAAAGAAGTGAAAAAAGGCAAAAAGAAATGGAAAGCTATCCCACATCCATGGATCAGAAAAATTAGTATTGTAAAAATGTCCATTCTACCCAAAGCCATCTATAAAGTCAATGCAATTCTTATCATTAAAAAATTTCAATGGTATATTTCACAGAAATAGAAAAAAGATTGTCCTCAAATTCATAGGGAACCACAAAAGACTCTAAATAGCCAAAGCAATTATGAGAAAGTAAAAAGCAAAGTCATTACAATACCTGATATCAAACAATATTACTAAGTTATAATAATCAAAACAATATGAAAACAGACTCATAGATTAATGGAAGGAAGAGAATAGAAAGCCCAGAAATAAAACCCTGTATACACAGTCAAGTAATATTTGACAAAGGAGGCAAGGATACTCAATGGATAGTCTCTTTTAGAAATGGTTGGGAAAACTGGATAACCACATGCAGGAAAATAAAATTGGACCCTTATCTTACAACACTTACAAAAATTAACTCTAAGTGAATTAATGACTTAAACATAAGCTCTAATACCTTAAAACTCCTAGAAGAAAATATAGGAATGAAGTTCCTTGGCATTAGTCTGGAGAATATTTTGGATATGACAACAAAAGTACAAGCAACAAGAGCAAAAATCAGCAATTGGGACTACATCACATTTAAAAACATCTGTGCAGAAAAAATAAAATAAAAAGATAACTTATGAAATTGAAGAAAATAATGACATCATATATCAGATAAAGAATTAATATATAAAATATTTTTAAAAACTTACAACTCAATAACAAAAACCCTGCCGATCTGATTTAAAAATGGGCAGAAGATCTGAATAGACATCTTTTTCAGATAGACATCCAAATGACCAAAAGGTACATTAAAAGATGCTCAACATCACTAATAATCCTTCAAAACCACAATGAGATATTACCTCTCACCTGTTAGAAGGATTCTTATCAAGATGAGAGATAACAGGGGTTGGCAAGGATGTGGTGATAAGGGAACACATACACTGTTAGTGGGAATATGGATTGGTTCAGCCACTATTAAAACATGGAGTTTTTCTAAAAAACCTAAAAATAGAACTATCTTATTATCTATTAATTCCACTTTTGGATATATATCCAAAGGAAATAAAAATAGGATGTTGAAGAGATATATGCACCCTCATGTTGCATTAGTCACAATAGCCAAGATATGGAAAAAAAAAACATGTGTCTGTCAGTGGATGAATGGATAAAGAAGTTCTATCCTGTGTGTGTGTACACATACATATAATGGAATATTATTCTTCCATGAGAAAGAAGGAAAATTCTGTCATTTGCAACATGGATGGATTTTGAAGATGTTGTAAGTGAGATAAGTCAAGACAGAGAAAGACAAATACTTATAATGCTACGTATACATGAAATCTAAAAAATTCAAAATCATAAAACAGAAAGTAGAATGCTATTTATCAGGGGATGGGGCATGGAGGAATTGGAGAGATATTGTTTAAGGGGCCAATCTTGCAACCAGTGGGTAAATAAGTCCTGGAGATATACTGCACATTATAACAATTATAGCCAACAATACTTTATTATAAACATAAAGTTTCTAAGACACTAGATCTTAATAGTTTCTGCCACAAAAAGTGATAATTATGTAACATAATAGAGGTGTTAATTAATGCTAAAGGTGGCAATTGTATTGCAATATTTAAATGTACCAGATCAAAATGTTATACACCTCAGATTTAAATAATGTTATATGTCAATTATACCTCAAAAAAAGTTGCAGGGGCATGTAAGGATTGAGGATTACCTAATTAATTCAGTGCAAGTTAATTAGGTAATCTTAATGCTGAATTAGAATTACCTAGATGCTGAAGTTATAAACCTGAAATGTTAAAGCTATTTAATGTGGAAAGAAGAGCCAATGTTCTTCAGAAAAGAGCACAAATCTACACACAGAGAAGTCATCAGTGAATTTTCTAAGCTAAACCAAAGCCTTTACTTTCTAAATTGATGGAATAATAATATGCTGCAGGGAAAAGACACTTTACTCTGGGGCACAAATCATGGTGGATCTCAGAGGAACCAGTCTTGTAAAGAAAGAAGTGATAGCTGTCCCAGTACCTGCACCAGACCCCTTGAATTAACCTCTGATACATAGCCCAGTCCCCCGAGTTATAGTAATAGCAATAAAGCCTCTAAAATTGAATGGCTTAGGACTTGGACAGACTTTTTTCCAGTGAACTAATGCAGTATAAATAGAAGGAGAATGGTTTGGATTTCCATTTTCCACATGCCATTTACCTGTATTTTTTGATTGGTGATATACAAAGTAACCATATCTGAACAACAGCATACAAGAAGAAATTATGAAAGCTGCCACCTCCCAAAAATTATCCTTTGGGAACACGGTATCTGAAACAGATATCACAAAGATTCAATTAGGAAAGCAAAAATCTGGGTGTTCATTGAATTAGAAAGAGATATTCTACAGTAAGAAACATGTCACTTCATGCACTGATCTTCCTGCATGTCTAGGGACAGGCCAGGCTTGGAGTATGTGGAATGAGGCAAAGAATAAGGCTAATGTGATTTGACTTAACATGGTATTAGAACTGAGAAAGGTATCTTGCCAAATTTCCTCCCCCATCCTATTACAAATTGCCACATTAGAGGGCAACAGATAAAGTTGGTCCCTGAATGTAATACATCTGACCAGGATCTGAGTAGTTTGATTTCCTAAATTAAATATGTTCACCCAAGTATAATGTTTAGTGAGGAAAAAAATATGAATTACTTTTCTGCCAAAACTAATAGTTCTCTAGAAAAACTAATGACTGTTTGCATTTTTGTATCTACCTTCATGAGGGAAATTTGACATGCATTTTTAAAGTAATATTCTTTCAGGATTTTGCAATCAGAGGTTTGCTAGCCCAATCTAGAGATTGCTAATGCTTGGGAAAAAAAAAAACAGGTAAAAGAGTAATGCCTTGCAATTCCAGAATCACAAGGAAAGATGTATCTTCAGTTTTTTAACTTTGACTCTTTAAGAAATACTCTCCACGGATCCGTTAAAGTGTTTATTGGAACAGCTCTACTAAAGATCATTCAGGTTTGTAAAAAAGGTATCCTCCACCCCCAAAAACTGAACTTGTAATTTGATTGCATATCTACCTATACAGTGGCTAATTTGGCCTTATGAATCTTTTTTGGTGGGGAAAATACTTGAGCTAGAATAATCTAGCTTTAAAACAAAGGAACACAAGAAAGGATTCCTGAGATATAAAAAACAATATAAATAATCTGGGTGAAATGAAAGTTAAAACCATGACTTAAAAATATTCTCTAAATCTACCATTAATTTTATTCATATAGTTAAGAAGGCATACTATTTTTCATTCAACACAGTTTTTAAAAGAATTTGTTGTTGTTTTTTTTTTGCAAAAAAGTCAGTTTCTCAAACTGAGGCAAAATAAATCAAAGTATACAGTACTTTTCCCCTACCTATAGGTTCTGCACTCATGGATTCAACCAAGCACATGTCAAACATATCAGAAATTTTTTTTTAAACCCAGAAAGTTCCAAAAAAACAAAAATTGAATTCAAGTTCGAAAAAGAACTTGAAAACTTGAATGAGCACTAACTGAATTCACGTGAGTAAACTAATGTGTAGGTATACCCTGTAGTAGTTTAAATGCAAATACAGGTTCTACACAAATACTACACCAATTTATGTAAAGAACTTGAGCATTCATGGAGTTTGGTATCCTTGGAGGGTCCTGAAACCAGGGGATAACTGTAATTATGAGCAATTTTATGATGTCTCCATTCCACATTTTTCCATCACTATTTATGAGGAAAAATTTAAAAAGGAAGGTGTTTAAGTATACTAAAGTTAAAAATATTACCAATATAGGAGTAAAATAATAAAATTTACAAAACTAGAATAACAAAGGATAAAGAAGAGAGGGCTAATAAAACAAAGAAAAATTTTATTTTAAAAAAGGCAAAAGTATTGCTGAAAAAGGGAAATTAAGAAATTTATATAGACACTTTCAATTAAATTTATTCAATAAACTAAAAGCTAAAAACTAGAATGCTCTGAAGTAATTATTCAGTGGGTAGGGTTTGTGGTTAAAATGGAATAAGAAGTTTCATAATTTTCACCTGGTATCATTCTGTGTTTTTTAAGATTTTCTTTTCATCATCATATACTATAAGAGCAAAGTGTTATTATTAATTAATATACACTGCATTAATAAACTTTGACAGTTAGATTTTCTGTAAAATTAGAAATTATTTGACTTTGCAAAGTCATTTACAGCTAAGTACAACTAATTCATACTTTGGCTTTGCCTTTAATCCATGAATTTAATAATAATCCTATTTTATACATTTGCAGTAAATTAACATCTGGCAAGCAGTTCTAACTATTATAATTTATTTTGTTCTGAATTATCAATTGTGGTGATAGCCATCTAACCATCTGTGAGAGAATTTCTTACTGACACTCACCTTCTACTTTAATCTTTGTCCATTTCTCTTGGCCAGTTATTGGATTCTGAAGACAACAGGTAGCACTTTGGGAGCTGATATTGAGGACAAGAACAGTGCTTACATGGAATAACTCAGATTTATCTTGTGAATACAATTCAGATGAAGGTAAAATTATTTGTCCGCTGGTATCTCTCCACTGTATTTGAGGTTTAGGAAACCATCCTCCTGAATTACACTCCACCATTATCTTCTCACTGTTTGTAGCATTTACATTAAACTGTATCTCCAAGCCTACAGCTAGTGGATAATTAAAAAGGCAGGGTAGTTATGCTGGAAGGGTGGCAGTTAAAGAGAAAAAAGACATAAGATACACTTGCAAGGAGATTAAAAAATAAAAGTCAAAATTAGCACCCAGCATTTGCAAATCGTGGTACCATTTACAGAAATGGGGAAAAAGAGTGTTGCTAAATTAATATAGGCTCATGGAAGACCACTCCTCTCCTAAACATAATAAAGTTCACAATAGATTTCAGAAAGATCTATTAAGCTCGTTGAATTTAGCTTTCTATTGCTATAGAAACATTCTGGAAATCAACACAAAGTAAAAACAACCACAAAAAAATAAAACCATGCAATGAACAAATCCTAACAAGTTTCTTTGTTGTTGTTTTGTTTTGTTTTGTTTTACAGTTTCTAGCACAAAGGTTTCAATAAATACTGAAAAAATAGTGGCTGGTGATTTTAAAGTGCTTTACCCTCTGAAGTACCTCCTTTCTCCTAAAGCACTTAACTACACATGTATGTAATTTGTATTGTATTTATACTATCACGTTTTCAGTGAGTTGTTTTAAATGAACATATGATTACTCCCCAAATCCAATTTTGAACAGGGCAATGGATGAAAGCACAATAATTCTAAGAGCCCAAATTCAGTACTTTTAAAAAATCTGGCTCTATGACTTAAATTAATATAAAGATGAAATGGTAGGCTTGAGACAAATTAGCAATTTTCACAAGCCAGACTGAGGCATTTGGAACTGTTGATTCATTTAATTTACTGGGGTGACATTGGTTAATAAAATTATATAGCTTTCAGATATACAGTTCTACAATACATCATCTGTATATTGTATTGTGCGTTTACCACCCCAAATCAAGTCTCCTTCCATCACCGTTTTTCCCTTCTTTGCCTTCTTTTACCTCTCCCATATCCCCACCATTCTATTTGTGTCCCTGAGTCTTTCTTTTTTTTTCTTTACTTAATCCCTTCACCCTTCTCACCCAACCCCCTCCACTCTGACCACTGTCATTCTGTTCTCTGTATCCATGAGTATTTGGAACTAATTAAATATTTGAACTAATTAGTTATTGCTCAAGTTTGTGAGAGCAAATATTAGCAACTGAAACTAGAGGTTTAGTTACAGCACATCATAGAAAGAGGGCTTTCAGTTTCAGGATAACATTATTATAATTTTTTTAAGGAAATAGGAAGCCATTGAAAGTTTCAGGAAAACAGAAATAGCCTACTTTATACTTAGCTTTAAGAAAATCAAATGATCAAATTTTAGAATATTTTACTAACAACTACATGGGAATCTATTTTAATAAAAATGATTGGTAAGTAGGGGAATCTGGGTAAAGAAATATGGAATACCCCATAATGTTTGCAAACTTTCTATAAATCTAAAAATATTCTTAAATAAAAAGTTATTAAAAATTATTATGGAGGAGTCCAAAAGGGATTGTGGGAGAAAGATTCTTCCTTTCCCTCTAGCCACAGCCATAACGTAAGCAAGATGGGTGCTTACAAGTACATCCAAGAGCTGTGGAGGAAGAAGCAGTCCCATATGATACACTTCTTTCTCAGGGCGTGCTGCTGGCATTACTGCCAGCTGTCTGCACTCCACAGAGCCCCCTGCCCCACCAGACCTGATAAAGCTGTAGGCTGGAATACAAGGCAAAGTAAGGTTATGTCATATATTGGGTTTGTGTGCACCATGGTGGCCGCAAATGCCCTGTTCCTAAGGTTGAGATCTATGGCAAGCCTGTCCATCATGGTGTTAACCGGATGAAGTTTGCCTGAAACCTTCAGTTTGTTGCTGAGGAGCAAGTTGGGTGCTGCCCTGGAGCTCTGAGAGTCCTGAATTCTTACTGGGTTGGTGAATATTCCACATATAAATTCTTTGAGGTTGCCCTCATTGATACATTTCATAAGGCTATATTAGAAAGAATCTTGACACCCAGTGGATCACCAAACTGGTCCACAAGCATGGGAGACACAAGGACTGAGATCTCCAGGCCACAAGAGCCATGGCCTTGGAAAGGACCGCAAGTTCCACCACACTATTGATGGTTATTGCCCTGCAGCTTGGAGAAGGCACAATACTCTTCAGCTCCACTGTTACCGCTAATATGTGTCATGTTTGTAAAATTTTTACCTAATAAACAATTTAGGACAGTCAAAAAAAATTATTATGGTGGAGCCCTGTCTCCAATGGCTCAGTGGACTGAGTGCTGGCCTGTGAACTAAAAGGTCACTGGTCTGATTTCCAGTCTGGGGCACATGCCTGGGTTGCACTTCAGGTCCCTAGTTAGGGGTACGTGAGAGGCAACCACACATTGATGTTTCTCTTCCCCCCTTTCCCTCTCTCTAAAAATAAATAAATAAAATCTTTTAAAAATAAGTTACTTTAAAAAAAGAAAAAATTATTTTGGTGGATTGTATCAGTGTTAATTTCCTCATTGTGTTATACAAGATGTTACCATTGGAGAAAACTGGGTAAAATGTAAATGCATTATTATTTCTTTAAAATTGATTATGAATCCATATTTACTTTAAAATAAAAAGCTTAATTAAAATGATTAGGAAAGTTGTACTCTTGTGTAAATAATGAGGATGGATGGTATTTAATATATCTGACAGGAATTCTGAGAGCTCTGAGTGGATCCATCATTGTTTGAGATTTATAGGAAAAGCGACAGGACCTGAAGAATTTATATATTGTCTATCTTTTTCTCTTGACATTCTTCCTTTATTTGCCCAGACTAATGTAATTGTATCTTGGCACAGTAATACCCAAATCAGATAACTTGGAAAAATTAGGGGGCAAAATAGCATTGACTTAGAATCCAACTTCAGATTACCCCTGGGTCATGGATAACAAAGGTCATCAGAAGCAAACTTTTTCACCTGCTACTTTTATCTCCACAATGGCTTCCTCAGAGAAGTCACCATCTTTAAACAAACAGTGATACTCCCCCGCGTCAGAAGCGACAACATTTTGGATTCTGACAGTCACATTGCCTTCCTCAATGGACTCTTTTAGCAACTTCGTCCGTTCCACGTAATCCTTACGGACTTCTCCATAAAGATCTTCGCCATCTTGGTACAAATACACAGGCTGGGTGTAGCGGTCCCGGAACCAGCGCACCTCCATGTGTGCTGCACTCTGTGGTGGTGAAATATGGCAGTGGATTTCAACCTGTTCGCCCAATGTAACGACCGAAGGCTCTACTGTGCCATGTACCATGAATTGTGCTGTGAAAAAAGATAGAGATCAAAGGCTGAAATGAAAATAGAATTATGTATTACCAATGTTAAACAATGAAATATTTTATTAAATACAGAAAATGTGTATGTGTGTATATGAAATGTGTATATTACATGACTTTCCAATATTAAAAAATAAAAAGGCTGAGTCCAAGATGGGATTCCCAATAGTACTTAGAGCCTAGAAAGAAACATTTTTAAAAAGAGTCTGACTTCCCTACTTAGGATTTTCTGAGATTCCATTACTAACCAGCACCTATTTCAATCAAATTAACTTTCTTTAGATAAGTTAATAACTCTAGACTCTGTAATGAGCTATAATAGAAAAAAATATTTTCCTCTTTTTGGGAAATTGCACCTTTTTGGGGATGCCTTTTCTTACTGCAGGTGGTTCCAGTTAGGCAATTGAATACAGTGCTACTTTCCCTCTTACTAGAGTCATTATGTGATCCAGGTCAGTATATTCACAATGCCACAAGTATCTGGAAACTGTAATTATGTGACAGTGGCAAGAAGCTAAAAATCTAATCAGAAAAGCAGATACTTCTTTTTGTTTTATTTGTTCTAGCAATTTTCTAAGACAGAGCTTAGAATTTGGAATAGTCAGGAGTAAGAGCTCTCTGGAATAATTATGCTCTCACTTGAAGTTTTTGAAGAACCAATAATATATCAAATTTAGAATGAGTCATCCTGAAGCTAATACCTAGATTTCAAATAAACGTACCTGAGTGGATAAGACAATTAGCCAACAGTTTATCTATCTAGCAGAAGAAAGGATAAACCATCTATTTTGCTTCATTTTAAGATGGAACATATTTTTATTAACAATTTCCAGCATTTAAGTAAAAACTACTAGAAATGACAAAAGACACAAATGTATTTCCAAAACTTAAAATTAAAATACACAATATAAACTATCCCATAATCGATTAGATATTTAGGTAATCAACAAAAATTGACAATATCTATAATTAATAATTAATGTGGTTAAGAAAATATAAAAAACTCATCTACATAAAGTTGGCAACAATAAAAACAAAATAGGTGAACTTTTAAAAAATCAAAAGCATGTTCTTTGTCTAGTCCCTCCCCTTCTTTCCATCATTATCTCCCTCTCTCCTCCCCTCTGGAGACTTTCAGTCTGTTCCATGTTTCCATGCCTTTGGTTCTATTGTTTTCATTAGTTTATTTTGTTCATTAGATTCCTTTTATAGGTGAGATCATATGGTATTTTTCTTTCACTAACTGGCTTATTTCACTTAGCATAGTATTCTCCAGTATGGGAATCAACTGTGGGAGCAGGAAGTGGGGTGGGTGGAGAAGGGCAAAGGAGCAAAAATTGGGACAACTGCAATAGAAACACAATAAAAAATGATTTCAGAAAAGCAAATATAAGTGGAGGTAAAATAGAATAATAAAAAATAAAAATTAATCAAAAGAATCAATTAACCAAAAAGAAACCAGAAAGTAAAGAATATAAATACCAAGAAGAGATGAAACAACTACAAAACAGGTAGAAATACTGTAGACTTAACACCAATCATGACAATAATTTCATTAAATATAAATGGACTAGACACAAAGTTAAGTGACAGAGATAACTGAACTGGATACAAAGCAACACCAAACTTTATGCTATCAACCTACTTCACTTCCTTCATAAAGGCTTCAAATAAAAAGGCACTGAAAAGTTAAAAGTAAAAGGATAAAAAAAGTATACCATAAACACAAAAATCATATGAGAGCTGGAATTAGGTTTCTGATGGGAGAAAAGTACAACTCAAAAAAAGGCATTATCAAGAATAAAGAGGAGATATTATAATGACAAAATAGTCCATTCATAATGAATACATAAATCTAATGTATGTAACAACTAAAGAAAATTTCATCATTTAAAGTTCTGGCCAATGTGGAGGCATAGGTAGAAACCCTTTGCTTCTCTGCACAACCAGAAGGAGGATAACAACCAATCTAAAATCAATAAATAACCAAAAATACCAGAAAATCAAATGGCATTGAACTCCAACAATCAAGGAATTAAGGAAAAAAATCGACCAGAATAACCAGACTGGTAAGGTGGACCACACGGGCCAACTCAGAAAAATCCCAGTGAGATGGTTGGGGTGTGGGGCTGACTACTGAGCTTAGTAGAGCTTCTCAGGAGGGGCTGACTTAAGGGGAAAATTGAGACTCAGAGTTGACTGTGGGCTAGGCTAGGGTTGCCCCAGTGAAAGATACTTCCAGTCTGACACAAGAGTCTGTTGGAAAGTTCCTAGAGAGGAACAGGTAAGCTGCATTGTTTCCTCTCTGGCCCCTCCCACACAGGCAGCACAACAAAGAGGGTTGCCCTGCTTGGGTGAATACCTAAGACCCCATCCCCTACAACTTAGTAGGTGCACCAAGACAAACAAATATGGCCCAAAAGAAAGAATACAGCAAAACCTCAGAACTAACAGATGAGGAGATTGCCAACCTATCTGATGGAGAATTTAAAGCCCTGGTAATCAAAATGCTCACAGAACTGATTGAGCTTGGTCAAAAAATGAAAGAACAAATGAAAGATACCCAAACTGAAATAAAGCAAAGTATTCAGAGAACCAACAGTGACAAGAAGGAAACCAGGATTCAAAGCAACAATTTGGAACAAAAGAAAGAAGTAAACATCCAACTGGATCAGAACAAAGAAACAATAATCCAAAAAATGAAGAGAGGCTGAGGATACTCTGGGACAACCTGAAACATTCCAGTATCCAAACTATAGAGGTGCCAGAAGGAGAAGAAGAAGAGCAAGAAATTGAGAACTTATTTGAACAAATAATGAAGGAAAACTTCCCCCATCTGGAGAAAGAAATAGACTTCCAGGACGTCCAGGAAGCCTAGACAGTCCCAAAGAAATTGGACCCAAAGAGGAACACACCAAGACACATCATCATTAAGTTACCCAAGATTAAAGATAAGGAGAGAATCCTAAAAGCAGCAAGAGAAAAAGAGACAATTACCTACAAAGGAGTTCCTACAGGCTATCAGCTGATTTCTCAAAAGAAACCTTACAGGCAAGAAGGGGCTGGAAAGAAGTACTTGAAGTCATAAAAGGCAAGGACCTATATCCAAGATTACTCTATTCAGCAAAGCTTTCATTTAGAATGGAAGGGCAGATAAAATACTTCCCAGATAAGGTCAAGTTAAAGGAGTTCATCATCACTAAGCCCTTATTATATGAAACATTAAAGGCACTTATCTAAGAAAAAGAAGATAAAAAATATGAACAATAAAATGACAATGAATTCACAATTGTTAACAAATGAACCTAAAAGAAAAGAAAAACAATGAAAACAAAAACTAAGCAAACAACCAGAACAGGAACAGAATGAGAGAAATGGACATCACACAGAGGGAGGTCATTGGGGAGGGGGAAGGGAGGGATAAGGTGGAAAAGGTACAGGGAAGAAGAAGCATAATTAGTAGGCATAAAATAGACAGGGAAAGGTAAAAATGGTATAGGAAACAGAGGACTCAAAGAACTTATATGTACAACCCATGGACATGAAGTAAGTGTCAGAGAGAATGCTGAAGGGTTGGTGGGTCAGGGTGGAGAGGGAATAAAGGGGGAAAATTGGGAAAACTGTAATAGCATAATCAATAAAAATACTTAAAAAAAGAAAATTTCATGAAGCAAAAACTGATAAAACTGAAAAAAAAAGAATTAATTCCTCATTAATGTCTGGAAATTTCAGCACATCTCTCTCAGTAAATGATGGAACAAATATACATAAAATTAACAGGACTATTGAACACTCAAACAATACTAGCAACCAACTGGCTGAATTAGTATATGTAGAATATGCTACCCAAAAAAATGAGATACCACTATGAGATACCACTTCACATCGGTCAGAATGGCCATCATAAACAAAGCAACAAACTAGTGTTGGAGAGGTTGTGGAGAAAAGGGAACCCTACTGCATTGTTGGTGGGAATGCAGACTGGTGCAGCCCCTGTGGAAAAACAGTATGGAATTTCCTCAGAAAACTAAAAATGGGACTGCCTTTTGGCCCAGAAATTCCACTGCTGAGATTATATCCTAAGAACCCTGAAACACCAGTCCAAAAGAACCTATGCACCTTCATGTTCATAGCAGCACAATTTGCAATAGCCAAGTGCTGGAAGCAATTTAAGTGCCCATCAGTAAATGAGTGGATCAAAAAACTAGGGTACATGTACACAATAGAATTCTATGCAGCAGGAAGAAAAAAGGAGCTCCTACCCTTTGCAACAACATGGATGGAACTGGAGAGCATTATGCTAAGTGAAATAATCCAGGCAG